>JAQIUQ010001116.1:0-113290 GCA_030378365.1 Hybognathus amarus | reverse complement strand
AGCACGCTAACCAACAACACCTGCATCCGCGTTCACTCGTCACTTGAATATGTGGTACATTCCCTTCGTAAGGAATAGATAGTTAAATTTGTTTCGGGTATTGTAAAAGTGTTTTGCGTCTTGTTAATTTGTTTTCTAAAATGTTAATTTGTTTTCTAAAGTGTTAATGTGTTTTGTCCTTGGTAAAAGTGTTTTGCCCATGTAATTGTGTTTTATGGTAGGGTAAAATGTTTTCTAAAATGTAACTTTGTCTCAAGCTTTGTAAAAGTGTTTTAGTATTTGTAATGTTGCTTTGCACTTCCCGGCCACCGTACTTTTATACTAGATAGTATTTTTTATTTATTTGTAAAGTATACCATTTACGTAATTTTTGAGTACGCAGCAACACATAAGTGTGATCCATGGATTTCAAATAGAGAAAAGAGGAATGATAAGACAGCACACCTTTCCAAACGGGAATTAAACATTTAGAAACACATCTCAAGATCTGATGTCACCAGGCCGCGAAGGGCGGAACCATCACTCTGTTGGCGTTGTTTCCATGGGAAACTAATTTAATGTAACACCCCGCGGTTGCCCCATGAAAAACAGTTCGGCTGGATGCCGCAAATGGGGGAAACGAGCGAGCAGCTGTGAGTATGGGTGGAGATTGAATTCCCGGTGTCTCACTAAGGGGGATCAGTAAAAGTGAGATGTTTGGGTGAAGAGGGTGTGCAGAGCTCAGGACGGATAGAGCGGGAGGGCGATCCACGACAGAGCCGGGAGTCTAAATTAAGGTGGTTCCACCTGGATGGGGAAGGAGAGACAACATTGGCAGTTAAGTGCCCATGGAAGTCTATTTCCTACACTTACCCCCTGGCTGCCCAAAGAGGAACTGTCGTGAGAATTCCAGAGTATCTGCTCCATACTTACCCCTGGCTGCCCGAAGAGGAACTGTCGTGAGAATTCCAGAGTAGCATCTACTCCATACCTACCTCTGGTTGTGGGAAGAAGAGACATTAAGTTTTAGTCTAGAATATTTTAACTCAATAAAATATTTTTATGCTTGATACCTTGTCTGGTCTTGTGGTGTCTCTGGGTAACTCCTCGAGGTGGTACACTCACGGGGTGGTCCGCGCCAGGGGGGGGCCATCCCGTGCTGTGACAGAATTGGCGTAGTCGGCAGGGTAACCACCTCGAGTTGAGCGACCAGAGACGCCCGATGGCCAACGAAAGGTTTGCCAGCGGCCCGGCCTCAAGTCATGCCCATCTTTATGGGAGCCCCGTGGGCACGAAGATATGGAGGACCAGGGTCGGAGCTGAGCTTGTCAGAGTGGAAAGCCCAAGTTGAATATCTGGCAGGACTCCAGGGGCTAAGTGCCCCCCAGACATTGCAGTTCGTCCTGAACTCACTTGAGGGAGAGGCCCGGAGGGAGGTACAGGCCGCACCAGAAGCGTCTCGGGCTACGGCACAGGCGGTCTTCGATTTCTTGACTGGACAGTATGGCGATGCTACTCCCATGGCCGTCCTCCGGACTCAGTTTTTTAATTGTAAACAAGGACCCCGACAAACCCTACGGGCCTATGCTCTGCAACTACGGGAACAGTATACCAGGCTGAAGGGGAGGCGCGACCATGGTCTGGGAGAGGAAGAGACCCTGTTGCGCGATCAATTCCTCCTGGGGCTTAGGGAAGGTCCCATACGTCAGAGTCTACGGGTACAGCTTCGCCGAAATTCCGAACTGACGTTTGAGGAGTTGCGGAGGGAGGCGCTGGCTTTGGAACTGGACCATCCGGAAGCGGTGGACCCCTCTGTTTGTATGGCTGCCAGTGGGTCCGGCGACCCAGTTTCTGCCGGGCCGTCCGATTGGAAGCAGACCTTTCGGGCTGAACTTATGAAAGACGTCCGGGAACAAATGACCGAGCTTTTCAAGACTCTTCTGGAGGAGCTTCGCCGGGACCGGTCAAGCCCATTGCCCTTGGCTCGAGAGCGTTCTTACTCCGACGGGAGTCGAGATCGAGGGAGACGTCCATTCCGGCCAGCGGGGTCTAGATACCAGTGTGATGACCAGGGTCGCCCAATTTGCAATAACTGTGGAGAGCCTGGACACTACAGTCGCCAGTGTGGCACTCGCCGTGGTTCACAAGGGGGTTTTTAGAGTTACCGGCCACTGTGGGTCAAGTGGTCGGGACCCCTTAATTGACCCTTCTTTACCTGCTTCCCCTAGAGACCGTCTAGTCGGGCATTGCCCCCTTGTGGAGATCCAGGTGAATGGCATCAAGGTTCAGTGCCTAGTTGACACCGGGTCCCAAGTCACACTATTCTCTGAAAGCCTGTCTAAAGAACTGTTCAGTGCTCCATGTCTACAAGAGGCAGATACCCCCTGGCTTACCTTACGAGGGGCAAATGGCCTGGACATTCCTTACATCGGTTACCTGGTTACGGACCTAGAGATCCATGGGATCACCGTACCGCAGAAGGGAGTTGTGGTCGTCCGGGACCATTGCCTGGGTACGCATCGAGCCCTCCTCGGTATGAATGTTATTGCAGATTGTTGGGAGGAAGTGTTTCAGGCTCGGCCTCTCCAGGCTACTCTCCCAGCTGAAGAACGAGAGTGGGAACGAATTGTCGCAGACTGTCGCCGGGTCCACGCCACCAGTTCCCAGGGGGGCCGTGAGACCACAAGCCGGGTGGCGTGTCCGATATGCCCTGTCTATCCCGGCTCGGAGTGAGGCCGTTATCTGGACTCGGGTACCCGTTCGGGCATATGGGCCAGAAGAGTGGGTGCTTATCGAACCCCATTTGGACTGCCAGGTTGTCGAGGTGGCCCGAGGGCTGGCTGTGGCCAGGCGTGGCCGAGTCGCTGTGAAGGTGCGGAATGTAAACTTCTACCCCGTTAACCTGTACCACCACCAGCAACTGGCCCGGGTTACTTCGGTGAGTCCCCAACAAGTGAGGGAAGGTGGGGAGTGAGCTTCAGCCCAGTGAGTCCCACGGTAGTTGAGGTGGCCCTGGCACGAGTGGAACAGCCGAGTGGGCTTGTCGGGAGAGAGGATGCCGGCCCATCTTCTGGGAGAGTCCCTGCAAGGAGAAGGGCTGGAAGACAGTCAGGCACGACAGCTCCAGGCGTTCTTGGCAAAGTGGGCACACGTATTCTCCACACACGAGGAGGATTATGGGCGTACCGACATCGTGAGACATCAGATCCCTACTGGTGATGCCGCACCAAGCCGGGAGCGGTACCGTCCCGTGCCACCGACCCTCTCATTCCGAGGTTCGTACCTTGTTGAAGGGGATGCTGGAGAAGGGGATCATTCGGGAGAGCAGTAGCCCTTGGGCGGCTCCGAATCGTCCTAGTGCGAAAGAAGACCGGAGCTTGGAGGTTCTGCGTGGATTACCGCAGACTGAACCAAGTCACCAAGAAGGATGCCTTTCCGCTGCGCGGATCGAGGATTCCCTCACCAGCCTGACTCAAGCCGCGTGGTATTCCACTCTAGATCTGGCCAGCGGATATTGGCAGGTACAAGTGGAGGAGGGAGACCGAGAAAAGACCGCATTTACTACCCCCTTCGGGCTCTTTGAGTGGGACCGGATGCCGTTTGGCCTTTGCAACGCTCCGGCCACCTTCCAAAGGCTGATGCAACGGTGTCTGGGCGGCCAGTTAGTGGATTCCACGTTAGTATATCTAGATGATGTCATTGTTTACTCTCCTGACTTCGTATCCCATCTTCAGCACTTGGAACAAGTGTTTCAGGCCATGGAGAAGTACGGACTGAAGTTGCAACCAGATAAATGCCAGCTATTTCGTAAAGAAGTGAAATTTCTGGGCCACTGTGTAAGTGCCTCTGGAGTCTCTGTGGACCCTGAAAAAGTGTCTGTTGTACAGGAGTGGAGTGTACCAAGGACAGTGCGGCAAGTGAGGTCCTTCTTAGGGTTCGTGAGGTATTATCGGCGGTACATTAAGGATTTCTCTAAGATCGCCAAACCATTAAACCAGCTCCTTGCGGGTTCAGGCCGTCCCCGTGGTCGTGGGTCCCCTCCTGTTGCTTGGGACTCCGCCTGCGATGTGGCCTTTCAGAGGCTCAAACAGGAGCTGCTTCAGGCCCCAATTCTGGCCTATGCGGACTTCACCCAGCCGTTCATCTTATACACAGATGCTAGTAACCTCGGCTTAGGAGCAGTGCTGGCCCAGCGGCAGCAGGGAGTGGAACGAGTCATTGCCTACGCAAGCCGAAGTCTGCACCCCGCTGAGCGAAACGATTCCAACTACAGCTCATTTAAAATCGAATTGCTGGCTATGAAGTGGGCGATGAGCGAGAAATTCAAAGATTATCTATGGGGAGCAAAGGTACTGGTGGTAACGGATAATAACCCTCTGGTCCACCTGCGGACAGCTAAATTGGGGGCAGTCGAGCAACGCTGGGTAGCGCAACTGGCTAATTATGATTACGAACTTCAGTATCGGCCGGGGCGGGAGCACACTAATGCCGACGTGATGTCCAGACTCCCAGGGGCCGAAGGCCAGAGCGTCCCAATAGAGACTATGGAGGAGCGTGAGGAGGGACTCATGGTAGGAATTGTGGAAGCACCGGGCCTCCAGCCAGAGGAAGTCCCCGCTAGTTGGGGCTGGGACCCCGAGCGGTGGAGGGGACGGCAGGAGGCAGACGCTGGGCTGCTGGCAATACGGTCTTGGTTGACACAGAGGTTGCAGCCAGAGAGGGCAGAACGCTGGGCCCAGACATGGGCAGTGAGAAAACTCTTGGGGCAGTGGGAGAGGCTCTATCTGAGGGATGGGGTGGTCTGTCGGACCATCCAAGATGCCGAGCGGGGCGAAGCAGTTTGCCAGGTGGTTGTACCGGAGGGTCAGGTTCAGGCTCTTCTGCAAGCTTACCACACTCAGTTGGGACACCAAGGGCAAGAGAGGACATTATCTTTGTTGCGAAGGCATTTCCATTGGCCAGGAATGGAGGCGTCAGTAAACTCATTCATCCGGGACTGCCTGCGCTGCACGCTCTTCAAAACAAGAAAAGAGGTGAGAGCCCCACTGGTCCCTATACGAGCCAAAGCCCCTTTGCACATCGTGGCCATGGACTACTTGACACTGAGTCGACCGCGGACCGTATCCAGAATATCCTAGTGGTAACTGACCTGTTCACAAAATATGCTTGGGCCATTCCAACTTTGGACCAGACTGCCATCACCACCGCAAATGCCTTGTGGAAGACCGTATTCCAGCCATTTGGGTGCCCAGAGACCCTGCATTCGGATCAAGGGCCGAACTTTGAATCTAAGGTTATTCAGGAACTGTGCCAGCTCTATGGGTGTAAGAAGACCCACACCACGCCGTACCACCCTCAGGGAAACGGGGGATGTGAACGGTTCAACCAGACCTTGCTGGGCTTATTGGGAACACTGGACACAGACTCGTCAGAGTAACTGGGTGGATAGTCTTCCCGCTCTGGTTCAGGCTTATAACAATAGTGTGCACAGTACAACTGGGTACGCACCGACGTACTTGATGTTTGGGAGACATGTACGTTTGCCCACGGATTTACTGCTCGGAACGGCAGCGGCAGGAGAAGGTCTGAGCCTGACTGATTGGGCCGGCAAGCACCAGCAGCGACTTCATTCGGCTTACGAAGAGGTCACTAAGAGAATAAACACTGCTGCTGCTAAGAATAAGCGGTTATATGACCGGACATCACGAGAGGCCCCGCTGTTGCCCGGGGAGAGAGTTTTGGTGCGGGACAACCGGCGCCAAGGGAAGGGCAAGCTGAGCGATCGGTGGGAGGCCCAACCTTATGTGGTGCAACGCCAGCAACGTCCCGACCAGCCGGTGTACACCATCCGTCCCGAGGGGAAGTCAGGCCCAGAGCGGGTCATACACCGAAATCCAATCCGCCCCTGCCCAAACTATCCAAAACCTTTGGTGGAGGCTCCCTCCGACCCTGTGGCACCCCAGCCACCCTTAGTAGGCTGGGCAGTTGTTCCGAGAGGCCCAAATGTGGAGCCAAGGGGGGTAGAGCCTGCCTCCCCACTCGAGACGATCCCAACGGGAAAACCGAGGACAACCCCCGGAGAGGTATGGGGACTGGGTCTTGGGACCTGGTTCTAGGGACTAGAACGGATTGGTGGGGGAGGATGTCACCAGGTGACGAAGGGCGGAACCATTATCTTGGTGTTGTTTCCATGGGGAACTAATTTAATGTAACACCCCGCCGGTTGCCCCATGAAAAACAGTTCGGCTGGATGCCGCAAATAGGGGAAACGAGCAGCAGCTGCGAGATGGGTGGAGATTGAATTACGGCGTTCACGAGGGGGATCATAAAAGTGGATGTTTGGGTGAAGAAGGGGTGCAGAGCTGGACGGATAGAACGGGAGGGGCGATCCACGGCAGACCAGGAGTCTAAATTAAGGTGGTTCCACCTGGATGGGGAAGGAGAGACAACATTAACAGTTAAGTGCCCATGGAAGTCTTCATTATCTGACTCAGTGCTTGTACTGTATACAAACGTTTGGCCAACTTGCCCTGGAGCCTAGTGAATTCTGATGTTGCACATTGAAGTCTTTTGTCTGATGCTGTTAAAGCCTTTAATGACAGCGGTGTGTGCATAGTTAACTCTCTATACGGTGTGGATGTGCTGGTCCATCCACTCAGGAGGAGGAAGTTGGCTGGGATAGCGAGTGGAGACCTTATTCACTGTGAGTGGTGTGAGTTGCAGTGCTTAGTGTGAAGTGAACACATGTTACTATTTGAAGTGATTGATGTATGCACCGGTGTGAGGATTGCCTGTGTCTGTCCGTGTTCCCAGCCGTTACGCCCATTGTCCTGGAGTGTTGGGCCAGAATTAACCCCTTACTGCGTGTTGAATTCACTGTACAGGATTGTGGCTCCAGTCTGTCCACTGTGAAGAGGATTCGTGAAGTGTTCATGCACTGCTCTTGACCCATCTGTTCTAAGTAAGAACCAGTATCTGCTATTGAGTTTCTCACACTGAAAACCAGCATCTGTCCATTGAGTTTCTCCCACTGAAGCAAGCCACCGCTGTGAGTATTTGAATACTATTGACTTGAAGAGGATTCGTGAAATGTTCATGCACTGCTGTTTGACTCTTCTGTTCTAAGTAAGAACCAGTATCTGCTATTGAGTTTCTCACACTGAAAACCAGTATCTGTCCATTGAGTTTCTCCCATTGAAGCAGGCCACCTCTAACTAGATCTGCCATTGAGAATTCCAGAGTATCTGCTCCATACTTACCCCTGGCTGTCCGAAGAGGAACTGCCGTGAGAATTCCAGAGAATATCTGCTCATACTTACCCCTGGCTGTCCGAAGAGGAACTGTCGTTGAGAATTCCAGAGAATATCTGCTCCATACTTACCCCTGGCTGTCCGAAGAGGAACTGCCGTGAGAATTCCAGAGTATCTGCTCCATACTTACCCCTGGCTGCCCGAAGAGGAACTGCCGTGAGAAATTCCAGAGAAGTATCTGCTCCAATACTTACCCCTGGCTGTCCGAAGAGGAACTGTCGTGAGAATTCCAGAGAAGCATCTGCTCCATACTTACCCCTGGCTGCCCGAAGAGGAACTGCCGTGAGAATTCCAGAGAAGCATCTGCTCCATACTTACCCTGGCTGTCCGGAGAGGAACTGCCGTGAGAATTCCAGGGTATCTGCTCCATACTTACCCCTGGCTGTCCGAAGAGGAACTGCCGTGAGAATTCCAGAGAAGTATCTGCTCCATACTTACCCCTGGCCGTCCCGAAGAGGAACTGTCGTGAGAATTCCAGAGAATTATCTGCTCCATACTTACCCCTGGCTGCCCGAAGAGGAACTGTCGTGAGAACTCCAGAGAAGCATCTGCTCCACTACTACCCCTGGCTGCCCGAAGAGGAACTGTCGTGAGAATTCCAAGAGGCATCTGCTCCATACTTACCCCTGGCTGTCCGAAGAGGAACTGCCGTGAGAATTCCAGAGAAGTATCTGCTCATACTTACCTCTGGTTGTGAGAAGAAGACAGAACAGTACGAAGGCCGTTCTGTGACCTACCCCTGGCCGCCCGAAAGAGGCCCACGTGAGTGCCCGCTCTTATCCAGATCTTGGCAGCCAGGAGAAGAGACATCAAGTTTTAGTCTAGGAATTTTAACCCAATAGAATATTTTTATCTTAATAGCTTGTCTGGTCTTGTGGTGTCTCTGGGTAACTCCTCGGAGGTGGTACGCTCACTGGGGTGGTCCGCGCCAGGGGGGGCCATCCCTGACCTGTGACACTAAGCTACGTAACATGCTATCTGTCTCTGATGCAGAAAAGTTAGTTCATGCATTCATGACCTTGAGACTAGATTACTGTAATGCTTTATTAGCCGGTTGTCCTGCATCCTCAATAAACAAGCTACAGTTAGTACAAAATGCAGCTGCTAGAGTTCTTACTAGGTCAAGAAAATATGATCATATAACACCAATTTTATCATCTCTACACTGGTTACCTATTCAGTTCCATATCAATTTACAAAGTACTGACTACTGACCTATAAAGCCCTGAAATGGTTCAGTTCCTGTGTACTTAATGGACCTTCTATCGCCCTGACAATCCACTCGCGTTCTTTAAGATCACTGGAAATTCGAGGCTTCTGGTCATTCTAGGATATCTAAGTCCATTAAAGGAGGGAGGGCGTTCTCGCATTTAGCTCCTAAACTCTGGAATAGCCTTCCCGATATGGTCCGAAGGCTCTGACTCACTGTCACAGTTTAAAACTAGACTAAAGACGCATCTCTTAGCCAAGCATTCACATAATGCTTACCTTTTATTCCTCTGTTGAATCAGATCGAATGCATTTAATACTATAAAACTTGAAGAGTCTGCAGGTTACTTGTATAAGTTGCATAGTATTAAAGGAGTATTTCACCCATTGCAACATTAATCTTTATTGAAAGTGGATCATATATGTAGTCGAAATGTAAAAGAATTTTTTTATTTGGTGCCCTCTTGACCGAGAAAAGACAGAAAATAACCAAGGGGTGCATTTGTATTAAAGAACTACATTTCCCACAATGCCCCGCACTGCATAGTTCCGCAAGCCACACCCACTAACCCACCCACTGGAAACAGCGCAAACAGAGAATACACTCTTCCGTCTACAACACGGCTAACATTAGCTGTCACCGGAGTTTGAAATTAATTTCACACAAAATGTCTAGTTGGCTGTGGCGAGCAGGACGATCGGAGGGCGAGGGATGTAAGAGGACGACGCGCGCGTGAGTTATAACAGAGACTGATCATGAAAGACACCTATGAAGCGCGAACTCACGGGACCTCACGGTCTCACGGAGAAACGCAAGCATAAAACGGGGAGCGACGCCGGCAGATCGAGAGAGAAACAGGCCTGATTTTATGTTGTTTTGTTTCTGTTGTGTGTAACGCTGGCTTACTTTCGTTTTGTATTTGTTCATTTTACTATTAAAATGTTTAAATGTTTGCCGGTTCCTGCCTCCTTCTTCCCACAACAACAAACCCCGTTCACGTTACATTGGCAAATTCATTAGTGAATTACTCCTCGTTTGTATTTATTTCTGTATGGTGAATTACTGCATGATACCTGGATGTCCTGTCAGGCGAAACTATCACAACACAAACGTCCGTGTGCTCGTCTGATTCAGAGCTTTCCTCCAGGAGAAATTGCCATCGTTGAAATTCTCTGCAGCAGACGGACTCTGTGTCCGTAGGCCGTAGCACGCAGCGAGAGCACAGGCAACAGCAAGCCGCCCAGCGCCAGAGTCAGTGCGGGGTCCTCGACCGACAGGCAGCCGTCTCCTGCTCCTCCATCAGCCTCAGCTGCTCTAAACTATACTGCGGCTCGTAAAGATAGCCACGAACATCGGCAGAAGCAGCAGAACTTCAAAACCCTTTTCTTCAATATCAATGATGTTTAGTTTCTTCCATCATTATCATAACTTCATATCTCCACAGCGCTTGTTAGCTTAGCTTCCAAACAAGATGGCAGATATTGATTTCAGTCTCTGCAAGTGAAGTCCCACCCACTGATCTGTAATAGGCCTGTGGGTGAGTGGCTCCCACACCCTGGAATAATAATGAGCTAATCTTTGTAGTCAAAAAGATTTTAAGGAAGTATGACTTCCTGTCCTATCGTGACGCAAAATCGTCATTTTGCGTCACGATAGGAGCAGAAATAAAACACTTAAATCTTAATTTCTCCCAACTCAGGAAAATAAGGGAACAAACCATGACCATGACCCTTGGGTTTCTAAAGATACAAAGCTTAATGCAAATGGGTGAAGTGACCCTTCAACAGTCATTACGTTCCTGTGTGAATGATGGGTGGTTGGGCAGATATTGTGTTTTGCGGTAGGTGATATGCCAGCACGAACCGTTGCCACTCAAATGCATTACCGCGACAGTGGGGTCCGACAGCCTTAGTCAAACGGGCTGGCGCGGATGGTTGGGTTGTGGGTTGTGGAGAGATTGTGGTTTTAACATCTACTCTCATGTAATGGAAATCATTATGAACATCAGCTATGCTAATTATTTCCCATCTGCCTTCAGCGTCCCGAGAAAAATGGCGTTCGTCAGGTCAAGTTTGTATCCAACCTCACACGGAGAACTTCAGATGCCCCAACGCCTGTGAAGAGACGACTCAACGCCGGCGAGTATGTTATGCCCTTAATATTACATGATTAACCAAATATATTTTTCCATGTACTTTTCTATAATGCACTTTCTGTAAAGCTGCTTTGAAACAATATGTATTGTGAAAAGCGCTACACAAATAAACTTGAATTGAATTGAATAGTACACTAAAACAACAGTGATTTAAATCTATTGAGCACTCCTGCCCTGAGAACAGCACGTAGTACACTAAACAGCTATTTTAATCTATTGAGTACTCCTGCCCTAGAGCAGCGTGTAGTACACTAAAAAAACAGTGATTTATATCTATTGAGTACTCCTGCCCTGAGAGCAGCATGTAGTACACTAAAATAACTGCGATTTGAACTTCTGCCCTGAGAGCAGCATGTAGTACACTAACATAACAGCAATTTGAACTTCTGCCCTCAAAACCAACAATTTCTCTGACAAGTCATACAACAAAATAAGGTCACAGTTATATTGTACCATGTTTCAAAGTTATGTGCAAATTGTAGTAAGTTTGGTGCACCTGGACAGCTAAAACACACTAAAATAACAGTGATTTCAATCTATTGAGTACTCCTGCCCTGAGAGCAGCAAGTAAAACACAAAAATAACTGTGATTTGTAGTTCCTGCCCTGAGAGCAGCAAGTAATAAACTAAAATAAAAGCGATTGGTACTCCTGCCCTGAGAACAGAGAGTAATGCACTATAATAACAGTGATTTGGATCTATTTAGTACTCCTGCCCTGAGAGCAGCGCTTAATACACTAAAATAGCAGGAGATTTGAATCTACTGAGCACTCAGTTCTGACAGTTCTGTTGTCGCATATCAATTTCACACACAGCGAGGTAGCATTGAAAAAGCGTGTTTTACACCATTTACACCATAAGCAGCTTTGTGGCGGTTCGACTGATGAAACAGTCTAATCAAAATGCATGAACACGATATGTAGACGATCGATGATTATTAGTTCTGTGCATTTTAATGTTCGCTGATTATCCTAATAAACGTTAGAGGAAGATTAATTTGAACATAATATAAAATCACTTACCTTGCCATTGCAATCTTTCTCCCACAAACATCGTTTCCCCAGAGCCATCTGAATCCCCAGAGCCGGACTAATCCCTCCGCACGTCCAACAAACGTCTCGACCCCGCCTTTGCTTCAGTTTCATTGGTTGAAACTGTAAACCAATCTTTACCTTTCTGCCTCAGAACATGTTTGAGTAAGTAAAACTCCCATCTGCCCAATTAGCATCCAAAAAAACTATTTTGGATTGAACAAGAACCCAAACAAACAAGTAAAACTTTTAAAACATTTATTTGAAGAGAACTGATTGAACACAAAAACTGATTACAACTGAACACAAACTTTTTTAAAACAACTGATTATAAGTGAACACAAAACTAATTACAACAAAACTTAAAAAAAAAAAAAAACTCTTGGGCGGCCTCCGCTGCCTCTTAACCCCGGCCTTCAGCAATCGCCGTCCTGTGGGCCGCCGACCACTTCTGGGCCACCTTGTGTGGGGACTTCAGCGGTGACAGCCGGACCACGGGACGCCGCCTGGCGCTTGGCCGGGCTGGGCCTGCAAAGAGCGAGAGGGGAAGAAGAATGAGCAAACACGCCAAACACTCGTCAGACAAACGTTTAAACAGACCCGCCAAAGTCAGACTCACCGAAGCTGCGACGGTTCTCCTGGTCCTGGGGCTGACGCGAGGGGGCCGTTCTCTTACGTGCCCTCCTGGGTGCCTTGGGACGTGAGGAGGAGGAGGTGGTTGGGCCGCTCTTGGGTCCCTGGGGGCATCCTCACGCTCCACGGCCTGGTCAGAGAGAAAAGCACAGTTGGAAACAAACACGCTTCAGATTCAAAAATGCCAGCGCTGGCCAGGTCGGTGTTTACCAGCCTGGGAAGTGGGGTCGGCGCCCTCCCTGGTGGCCACGGAACTCTCGGCAGGACATCTGCAAAGAGAGAAAACACACAACAACATACAGGGTCAGAACAAAAAACATGGGGTTCAGAAAACACTGTCCGCAGAGAGGAGAAGGAGAAGCCACAAAGTAATAATAATAATAATAATAATTAAAGCTGCAAGCAGCATTTAGCGGGGTTCAAGCAGTTAAGGCCTTTAAGGCCTTTAAGCACAAAAGCATCAAAAGACATTAAGTTTTATGTAGCAAGCATTATTTACCATGATATTTTTATATTAAAAATATTTCAATAGGATTTTTCATGATTTACCATGTTCCAGTATGATTTACCATGAATCTAACATGATTTTCCATAGTTTACCTTGATATACCATGTTATAGGATGGTTTACCACAATATAGCAAGTTAAAAGACTATTAAAAAGATGAGTGGCCAGCAGAGTGCAGTAGAAGACCACTTATTGGCTCACTTATAATATGAATGCATGTTCTACCACAATTCATCATAAATTACCACATTGCTTGCATTGATGTGAAGTGTGATTACCAATGAACTGACACACTCTGACAAAATATGAATGTGTTATAATAGTAATTGAAAAGATTTCCTTTCTAATCTCTTTCAACTCCATTTCGCTTTTTTCAATGAGACTCTGCCACTTTACCATGTATTGACTCACCTGTTGCCTGATAAATTGATTGTGAACCCTTTGGCTCATTCTTTACACTCTTTACTGGCACTCTGATGCATAACTGTGTGTGTGTCTTCATGAATTACGTGAGTCCATCTATCAATTTGATTGTGTTTATATTTTTTATGCCTTTTTATGATTTATTGTCACTGACAGCCTGTGCACTGCTAATTGATTAATTTGTTTGCCAAACATGTGCCCTGACCCATGTGGAAAGATTGTTTGTTTGAATGATGTTTTACAGCCTGTTTTATTGTGATTAGTACTCACATCTTTGATTAGTACTCACATCGAAAATTACAGATTTACCATGTTCCTATAGATTTACAATAGTGATTTACCACTTGGATGGTTTACCAATGACTATTAGTAAGTAGAGTGACCAGCAGATGGCAGTTGAAGACAACTTATTTATTGTGAAAATCTGTTTTATGCAATATGAGCATTTCACATATTTCTTTGCAATGTAATAATATAAAATTAATAAAGAAAATGCTTAAAGCATTTGTTTGTTAGCCAATGCTGAAAGCTGATAAAGAGATTAAAAATGTCTAATGCTGCTGCTTTAACAGTGCTGTTAAAGCCTTCTTATACAATATGCCATGTTTTTCATATTTAATCTACACATACTCATTCTACAGACATTTTGAACAATGACTAAACAGCAGAGGGCAGTAAAACACCACTCACTGGTTTAATAGACCATCATATTGATATCATCTTCACCTTTTTAACTGTTATATAGGCATATTTTGTCCGATCTGTCTGAAAATGTTCATGATTATTTGATGTCACATGTTGTGATTTGTTTTTAAGAAGATTTGATCATTCATTGAAGATCAATGCTTTCAGGGACACTGAAAGTGTAATAATAGATGGCTTTAACACAGTACATGTTTAAGCCATCCTATTATAGCCATCCACATGAAGTAGTTCAACTTTTTCTTACAATTATTGATCTAGAGAGTCCAGAAAATTGTACTGCACTGGTTTTAACATTATGATATGATCAGAGATGTACACACACACCTTTGGGATAGAATGAGTGTTTGTAGATTACAGATGTGAATCCAATGTGACAGTTGTCATAGGACTTTTTGACTAAATGTGATTGTAAATGTTAAATTGGTGAATTGATAGTCATAATATGAATTGTACATGACAAATGACTATTTTGAACAGCAGGGGGCAGTAAAACTCCACTTATTGGCTTAATAGACCATCATGTTCATATAATTTTGACCTTTTTAACTGTTATATAGGCATATTTTGTCCAATCTGTCTGAAAATGTTCATGATTATTTATACTAATGTGCCACATGTTCTCACTTGTTTTTAACAAGATCTTAGCATTCGTTGAAGAAAAAGAGGCTTTTGAGGACACTCAGTCAAGGTCACAAATTGAAGTGACCCTATTATAGCCATCAGAATGTAGAAGTTTAACCTTTTCTAATAATTATTGCTCTAGAGAGTCCAGATAACTGTACTGCACTGGTTTTGAACGTTAAGATATGAAAATTAGATGATCTTAGATGGAACACACCATTCACAGTCAGCAATGGCAATTTACCATAGGGAATACATTGTTTTTAACATTTTTAACAGTTATAGCGCCACCTATACTCCGATCTCCATGAAACTTTGCATGCTTGTTAATGATGTCATGACACATATGCTCATCAATTTTTGTGAAGTTCTGAGTTTTCCTTTAGGATTTATAGGCTTTTGGGTGCATTTTTTCACGCCCCCTTTTGTAAATTACCATGCTATAGCAAAACAAATGACAAAGTTAAACTTTTTTTTGATAATTATTGATCTAGAGAGTCTAAAGAATTGTCCTAGACTGGTCTAGTTCCTATCGGGCAAAAAACCAGGGACTAGTTCGCAAAAGTAGGTTTTTCACATATTCGTGAATATTTAATGAACGATTTGATTGACAGCAATGGTTCTTGAGGCAAAGTTGTTCATCAAGAGGAGATCTATCCAATGATATGCATATTGTGGGGATATGTGCAACACCACGTGATTACAGAGCCATAAAACTCGTTAGCGCCAACTAGTGGCCGATTTCTTTCAAAATTCTTACAGACCTCTAGGGCCATGAGTCGAACATGCCCAACGAGTTTCGTTCCAATCGGACTTCGTTAACCTTGTCCCATAGGTGCTCAAACTTCATTGGCCAATGGCGGCCATGTTTTTTGAGATACGCCAATGTCCTCTTACACGTACATGGGGCCTTGGTCCAAGACACTGCATACCAATTTTCAAGTCAATCGGACTAACGTTCAGGTGGTAATATGTTTTTTTCATGTTATAGCGCCACCTAGTGTTCAATCGTCGCGATTTTTTTACTATGACCTCAAATTGAACTCATACACATGTGTACCGAGTTTGGTGAAGATAGCTCGTTTACTTCTCGAGTTATAGCCATTTTAGTAAAATAGGCTCCTCCCACAACGTTTATTTTGCGCCCCCTAACAACCGGAAATAGAAATTTCCACATTTTTTTGATAATTATTGATCTTCAGACTCCAGAGAACATTTCTGCACTGGTTTGGTTCCGATTCGGGCAAAAAACCAGGGACTAGTTCGCAAAAGTAGTTTTTCGAACAAAATTCAAAATGGCGGAAAATCTATCATGGCGGAAATGAAATCGGAGATATACGTTTTTTTCGTCAGGTGAAGAGCTTTCCAATGATATAAGACACTTGAGTGTACGACTTACGGTCTAGGAGTTATGAGCCGTTTCGCGCAATTGGTTATTATAGCGCCACCTATGGGCCAATCGGGCTCATAATTTGATAACCTCTCCTCGATTTTTGTACTACCAGTTGACAAAGTTTCAGAGCTCCAGCACTTACGGTTTGGTCTGCACGATGCGTTTTAGGGGAGAATAATAATAATAATAATAATAATAATTAAAGCTGCAAGCAGCATTTAGCGGGGTTCAAGCAGTTAAGGCCTTTAAGGCCTTTAAGCACAAAAGCATCAAAAGACATTAAGTTTTATGTAGCAAGCATTATTTACCATGATATTTTTATATTAAAAATATTTCAATAGGATTTTTCATGATTTACCATGTTCCAGTATGATTTACCATGAATCGAACATGATTTTCCATAGTTTACCTTGATATACCATGTTATAGGATGGTTTACCACAATATAGCAAGTGAAAAGACTATTAAAAAGATGAGTGGCCAGCAGAGTGCAGTAGAAGACCACTTATTGGCTCACTTATAATATGAATGCATGTTCTACCACAATTCATCATAAATTACCACATTGCTTGCATTGATGTGAAGTGTGATTACCAATGAACTGACACACTCTGACAAAATATGAATGTGTTATAATAGTAATTGAAAAGATTTCCTTTCTAATCTCTTTCAACTCCATTTCGCTTTGTCTTCATGAATTACGTGAGTCCATCTATTAATTTGATCGTGTTTATATTTTTTATGCCTTTTTATGATTTATTGTCACTGACAGCCTATGCACTGCTAATTGATTAATTTGTTTGCCAAACATGTGCCCTGACCCATGTGGAAAGATTGTTTGTTTGAATGATGTTTTACAGCCTGTTTTATTGTGATTAGTACTCACATCTTTGATTAGTACTCACATCGAAAATTACAGATTTACCATGTTCCTATAGATTTACAATAGTGATTTACCACTTGGATGGTTTACCAATGACTATTAGTAAGTAGAGTGACCAGCAGATGGCAGTAGAAGACAACTTATTTATTGTGAAAATCTGTTTTATGCAATATGAGCATTTCACATATTTCTTTGCAATGTAATAATATAAAACTAATTAAAGAAAATGCTTAAAGAATTTGTTTGTTAGCCAATGCTGAAAGCTGATAAAGAGATTAAAAATGTCTAATGCTGCTGCTTTAACAGTGCTGTTAAAGCCTTCTTATACAATATGCCATGTTTTTCATATTTAATCTACACATACTCATTCTACAGACATTTTAAACAATGACTAAACAGCAGAGGGCAGTAAAACACCACTCACTGGCTTAATAGACCATCATATTGATATCATCTTCACCTTTTTAACTGTTATATAGGCATATTTTGTCCAATCTGTCTGAAAATGTTCATGATTATTTGATGTCACATGTTGTGATTTGTTTTTAAGAAGATTTGATAATTCATTGAAGAGATCAATGCTTTCAGGGACACTGAAAGTGTAGTAATAGATGGCTTCAACACAGTACATGTTTAAGCCATCCTATTATAGCCATCCACATGAAGTAGTTCAACTTTTTCTTACAATTATTGATCTAGAGAGTCCAGAGAATTGTACTGCACTGGTTTTAACATTATGATATGATAAGAGATGTACTAAAACACACCTTTGGGATATTTCTTTGTAATCTAATGTTATAAAACTATGTTAAAAACAGTGACAACAGTGGTACTTATTAATATAATTTAGCTACAACAGAATGAGTGTGTGTAGATTACAAATTTTAATCCAATGTGACAGTTGTCATAGTACTTTTTGACTAAATGTGATTGGAAATGTTATTTAGTGAACTGATAAAGTCATAATATGAATTATACATGACAAATGACTATTTTGAACAGCAGGGGGCAGTAAAACATCACTTATTGGCTTTACAGGCCATTATGTTCATGTAATTTTTACCTTTTTAGCTATTATACAGGCATATTTTGTCCAGTCTGTCTGAAAAATTTCATGATTATTTTTTACTAATATGCAACATGTTCTCACTTGTTTTTAAGATGATCTTAGCATTCATTGAAGAAAAAGAGGCTTTTGAGGACACTCAGTCAAGGTCACAAATTGAAGTGACCCTATTATAGCCATCAGAATGTAGAAGTTTAACCTTTTCTAATAATTATTGCTCTAGAGAGTCCAGATAACTGTACTGCACTGGTTTTGAAAGTTAAGATATGGAAATTAGATGATCTTAGATGGAAAACACCATTTACAGTCATTAATGGCAATTTACCATAGGGAATACATTGTTTTTAACATTTTTAACAGTTATAGCGCCACCTATACTCCGATCTCCATGAAACTTTGCATGCTTGTTAATGATGTCATGACACATATGCTCATCAATTTTTGTGAAGTTCTGAGTTTTCCTTTAGGATTTATAGGCTTTTGGGTGCATTTTTTCACGCCCCCTTTTGTAAATTACCATGCTATAGCAAAACAAATGACAAAGTTCAACTTTTTTTTGATAATTATTGATCTGGAGAGTCCAAAGAATATTCCTAGACTGGTCTAGTTCCAATCGGGCAAAAAACCAGGGACTAGTTCGCAAAAGTAGGTTTTTCACATATTCGTGAATATTTAATGAACGATTTGATTGACAGCAATGGTTCTTGAGGCAAAGTTGTTCATCAAGAGGAGATCTATCCAATGATATGCATATTGTGGGGATATGTGCAACACCACGTGATTACAGAGCCATAAAACTCGTTAGCGCCAACTAGTGGCCGATTTCTTTCAAAATTTTTAAAGACCTCTAGGGCCATGAGTCGAACATGCCTCAACGAGTTTCGTTCCGATCGGATTTCGTTAACCTTGTCCCATAGGTGCTCAAACTTCATTGGCCAATGGCGGCCATGTTTTTTGAGATACGCCAATATCCTCATAGACATACATGGGGCATTGGACCAAGACACTGCATACCAATTTTCAAGTCAATCGGACTAAACGGTCAGGTGGTAATATGTTTTTTTCATGTTATAGCGCCACCTAGTGTTCAATCGTCGCGATTTTTTTACTGTGACCTCAAATTGAACTCATACACATGTGTACCGAGTTTGGTGAAGATAGCTCGTTTACTTCTCGAGTTATAGCCATTTTAGTAAAATAGGCTCCTCCCACAACGTTTATTTTTGCGCCCCCTAACAACCGGAAATAGAAATTTCCACATTTTTTTAATAATTATTGATCTTCAGACTCCAGAGAACATTTCTGCACTGGTTTGGTTCCAATTGGGCAAAAAACCAGGGACTAGTTCGCAAAAGTAGTTTTTCGACAAAATTCAAAATGGCGGAAAATCTATCATGGCGGAAATGAAATCGGAGATATACGTTTTTTTCGTCAGGTGAAGAGCTTTCCAATGATATAAGACACTTGAGTGTACGACTTACGGTCTAGGAGTTATGAGCCGTTTCGCGCAATTGGTTATTATAGCGCCACCTATGGGCCAATCGGGCTCATAATTTGATAACCTCTCCTCGATTTTTGTACTACCAGTTGACAAAGTTTCAGAGCTCCAGCACTTACGGTTTGGGCTGCACTGCAGCGTTCTACGGCAGAATAATAATAATAATTAAAGCTGCAAGCAGCATTTAGCGGGGTTCAAGCAGTTAAGGCCTTTAAGGCCTTTAAGCACAAAAGCATCAAAAGACATTAAGTTTTATGTAGCAAGCATTATTTACCATGATATTTTTATATTAAAAATATTTCAATAGGATTTTTCATGATTTACCATGTTCCAGTATGATTTACCATGAATCTAACATGATTTTCCATAGTTTACCTTGATATACCATGTTATAGGATGGTTTACCACAATATAGCAAGTGAAAAGACTATTAAAAAGATGAGTGGCCAGCAGAGTGCAGTAGAAGACCACTTATTGGCTCACTTATAATATGAATGCATGTTCTACCACAATTCATCATAAATTACCACATTGCTTGCATTGATGTGAAGTGTGATTACCAATGAACTGACACACTCTGACAAAATATGAATGTGTTATAATAGTAATTGAAAAGATTTCCTTTCTAATCTCTTTCAACTCCATTTCGCTTTTTCAATGAGACTCTGCCACTTCACCATGCACGACTCACCTGTTGCCTATAAATTGATTGTGAACCCTTTGGCTCATTCTTTACACTCTTTCCTGGCACTCTGATGCATAACTGTGTGTGTGTCTTCATGAATTACGTGAGTCCATCTATTGATTTGATTGTGTTTATATTTTTTATGCCTTTTTATGATTTATTGTCACTGACAGCCTGTGCACTGCTAATTGATTAATTTGTTTGCCAAACATGTGCCCTGACCCATGTGGAAAGATTGTTTGTTTGAATGATGTTCTACAGCCTGTTTTATTGTGATTAGTACTCACATCTTTGATTAGTACTCACATCGAAAATTACAGATTTACCATGTTCCTATAGATTTACAATAGTGATTTACCACTTGGATGGTTTACCAATGACTATTAGTAAGTAGAGTGACCAGCAGATGGCAGTAGAAGACAACTTATTTATTGTGAAAATCTGTTTTATGCAATATGAGCATTTCACATATTTCTTTGCAATGTAATAATATAAAACTAATTAAAGAAAATGCTTAAAGCATTTGTTTGTTAACCAATGCTGAAAGCTGATAAAGAGATTAAAAATGTCTAATGCTGCTGCTTTAACAGTGCTGTTAAAGCCTTCTTATACAATATGCCATGTTTTTCATATTTAATCTACACATACTCATTCTACAGACATTTTGAACAATGACTAAACAGCAGAGGGCAGTAAAACACCACTCACTGGCTTAATAGACCATCATATTGATATCATCTTCACCTTTTTAACTGTTATATAGGCATATTTTGTCCGATCTGTCTGAAAATGTTCATGATTATTTGATGTCACATGTTGTGATTTGTTTTTAAGAAGATTTGATAATTCATTGAAGAGATCAATGCTTTCAGGGACACTGAAAGTGTAGTAATAGATGGCTTCAACACAGTACATGTTTAAGCCATCCTATTATAGCCATCCACATGAAGTAGTTCAACTTTTTCTTACAATTATTGATCTAGAGAGTCCAGAGAATTGTACTGCACTGGTTTTAACATTATGATATGATAAGAGATGTACTAAAACACACCTTTGGGATATTTCTTTGTAATCTAATGTTATAAAACTATGTTAAAAACAGTGACAACAGTGGTACTTATTAATATAATTTATCTACAACAGAATGAGTGTGTGTAGATTACAAATTTTAATCCAATGTGACAGTTGTCATAGTACTTTTTGACTAAATGTGATTGGAAATGTTATTTAGTGAACTGATAAAGTCATAATATGAATTATACATGACAAATGACTATTTTGAACAGCAGGGGGCAGTAAAACATCACTTATTGGCTTTACAGGCCATTATGTTCATGTAATTTTTACCTTTTTAGCTATTATACAGGCATATTTTGTCCAGTCTGTCTGAAAAATTTCATGATTATTTTTTACTAATATGCAACATGTTCTCACTTGTTTTTAAGATGATCTTAGCATTCATTGAAGAAAAAGAGGCTTTTGAGGACACTCAGTCAAGGTCACAAATTGAAGTGACCCTATTATAGCCATCAGAATGTAGAAGTTTAACCTTTTCTAATAATTATTGCTCTAGAGAGTCCAGATAACTGTACTGCACTGGTTTTGAAAGTTAAGATATGGAAATTAGATGATCTTAGATGGAAAACACCATTTACAGTCATTAATGGCAATTTACCATAGGGAATACATTGTTTTTAACATTTTTAACAGTTATAGCGCCACCTATACTCCGATCTCCATGAAACTTTGCATGCTTGTTAATGATGTCATGACACATATGCTCATCAATTTTTGTGAAGTTCTGAGTTTTCCTTTAGGATTTATAGGCTTTTGGGTGCATTTTTTCACGCCCCCTTTTGTAAATTACCATGCTATAGCAAAACAAATGACAAAGTTCAACTTTTTTTTGAAATAATTATTGATCTAGAGAGTCCATAGAATTGTCCTAGACTGGTCTAGTTCCGATCCGGCAAAAAACCAGGGACTAGTTTGCAAAAGTAGGTTTTTCACATATTCGTGAATATTTAATGAACGATTTGATTGACAGCAATGGTTCTTGAGGCAAAGTTGTACATCAAGAGGAGATCTATCCAATGATATGCATATTGTGGGGATATGTGCAACACCACGTGATTACAGAGCCATAAAACTCGTTAGCGCCAACTAGTGGCCGATTTCTTTCAAAGTTTTTACAGACCTCTAGGGCCATGAGTCGAACATGCCGCAACGAGTTTCGTTCGAATCGGACTTCGTTAACCTTGTCCCATAGGTGCTCAACTTCATTGGCCAATGGCGGCCATGTTTTTTAGATACGCCAATGTCCTCTTACACGTACATGGGGCCTTGGTCACAAGACACTGCATACCAATTTTCAAGTCAATCGGACTAACGGTCAGGTGGTAATATGTTTTTTTCATGTTATAGCGCCACCTAGTGTTCAATCGTCGCGATTTTTTTACTGTGACCTCAAATTGAACTCATACACATGTGTACCAAGTTTGGTGAAGATAGCTCGTTTACTTCTCGAGTTATAGCCATTTTAGTAAAATAGGCTCCTCCCACAACGATTTATATTTTGCGCCCCCTAACAACCGGAAATAGAAATTTCCACATTTTTTTGATAATTATTTGATCTTCAGACTCCAGAGAATATTTGCTGCACTGGTTTGGTTCCGAATCGGGCAAAAAACCAGGGACTAGTTTGCAAAAGTAGTTTTTCGACAAAATTCAAAATGGCGGAAAATCTATCATGGCGGAAATGAAATCGGAGATATACGTTTTTTTCGTCAGGTGAAGAGCTTTCCAAATGATATAAGACACTTGAGTGTACGACTTACGGCTCTAGGAGTTATGAGCCGTTTCGCGCAATTGGTTATTATAGCGCCACCTATGGGCCAATCGGGCTCATAATTTGATAACCTCTCCTCGATTTTTGTACTACCATCTGACAAAGTTTCAGAGCTCCAGCACTTACGGTTTGGGCTGCACGATGCGTTTTACGGCAGAATAATAATAATAATAATAATAATAATAATAATAATAAAAATCAGTACAATTACAATAGGGTTTCAGCACTTCTGGTCTGAACCCCTAATAATAATAATAATAATAATAAAAATCAGTACAATTACAATAGGGTTTCAGCACTAAATCGGCTCGAACCCCTAATAATAATAATAATAATAATAATAATAAAAATCAGTACAATTACAATAGCAGTTTCAGCACTTCGTACTTGAACCGCCTAATAATACATTTATTTAAAAAAAAACATTTAAAAGTTGCTTTCTCAAAGCGCTTCAGAGACGAACATGACAACAGAAAAGCTACACACTTTTAAACAAAAAATAAGCAAGTAAAATAAATAATCAGGTAAAAGCAATCCTAAAATTAAATAAAACAAAGCGTCAAAAAGTACAAATAATAATACATTTATTTTGTATAATACCTTTAAAAAGTTGTTTTCTAAAAGCGCTTTACGACAAACATAACAACAGAAAAGAAAAGCTACACACTTTAAACGAAAAAATAAGCAAGCAAGTAAAATAAATGATCAGGTAAAAGCAATCCTAAAATAAAATAAGAAATAGGTCTCTACTCAGAGCTGGGCACGTGGTCCGGGAGAAGGGTGCCTCTCCTGCTGCGGAGGTGGCTGGGCAGGGCGAGAGGCTGGGGGACCCCATCGGCCCGGCTCCTCCGAAGGCCCGGCGCAGGCCTCTTCCTCCTCGTCGCCGCCATCTCCCTTCTCGGGGGACCGGAGGGGCAGGCCAGGAGCCTCCCCGTCACCCTCGCTACCTGGGAGGAGGGGATTGGCATCGACCTCCTCTTCAGACGATTGTCAGCGGCGGGTGACCTCCTGTAGCAGAGCCTTGCTCAGGGTGTC
The DNA here is from genome assembly GCA_030378365.1 of Hybognathus amarus. Taxonomy (NCBI): domain Eukaryota; kingdom Metazoa; phylum Chordata; class Actinopteri; order Cypriniformes; family Leuciscidae; genus Hybognathus; species Hybognathus amarus. The sequence goes on along the minus strand of JAQIUQ010001116.1, from coordinate 89,308 downwards.
CCCACCTGCAGGTGCATGTCTACCAGACTGGTCCCTGACCCACAGGCAGGCGGGGTCGGCGCAGGGCAAAGCCCGGGGCGTGCCACCACCTCCTCCTCCTCGTCCCTCCTCCACAGGCCCCGAGAACGTCTTCCTGGTCCAGAGTGGAGGCCAGCGGCACTGCAGGGTTACTCGCCCTCAGCTTGGCGAGGTCCTCCATTATCCTCCACCTCTTGATGGAAGCCATCATCTTCGCGGAGTCGAGGCCGTGAGCTCGCTGTAGCATTTCAGTGGCGAGTCCCTCCGGGAGGTGGACTTGCCACAGGCGGGCACCGGACAAGTGCCCTTGCGGACGTCCACCCTCCCGGAAGGAGAAGTGCCAGCAGCAGCCTCCTCCTCCTTGTTCCTGACGAGGGTGGGTGTTGGTCAGGTGCTGGCTGAGCTGATGGTACGAGGGGAGCAGATCGGGCAGTCTTCAATCACCATGACGAGTTCTTGCTGTAAAGACTGACCCGCGCAGGGCTCTATTATACTGTGTTTGAGGCCACTTTCAACTGAGAGGGACTGTCCAAAGTGGACTGGGAAAAGGTCGCTCAAATCAGGCAGGGGGTTTTCCAGGCCATTTTCAGACTGAGAGGACTGTCCAAAGTGGACTGGGGAAAGCCTATCCAGGTCAGCAGTACTTTTGAGGCCACTTTCAACTGAGAGGACTGTCCAAAGTGGACTGAGTGTACGGGCGGGGGAGAGCGTTTTTTGAGGCTAATAATACATCATTTATGGCTGTAATGTACATCAATGTGTGGATTTTAATTAAAATACAATGTTCAAAACTAGTGTGATGTGTTCAATAGAGTGTACTTTGTACAGTAGAGGTGGTTTAATCAACAACAACAAAAGAAACCTCATTTGTACCACTGAGTCCCACTGAGTCTTGTTTAAAAACACTTTTCATTAAAATAAAAGCTTAAAAAACCACTTTGTCCACGAAGCCACCATTTGTCCCGGCAGAATAGTGGTTTTTCGAGGACACTCATTTTCATGCAAACTAAACACTGAAATGACTGGAAAATTATTGTTATGTGTTCAATAGAGTGTACCGTAGTACAGTGGAGAGTGGTTTGTAAAACAATTGGTAACACTTTACTGTAAGGATACATGGATTATCATGAATTTATGTATGAATTAGACATTAATTCATGCATTAATATCTCATGAATCATCAGGAATCAACAAAAAAAGTTCATACATTTTTTCATTCATGACTTCATGAATGAACAACACCTTAATGAAAACATTAACTAAGATGAGTACATCATAATGAATTATGATTAATGATGCATGATCATGATGTTTTCTTTGTTCAAAAAACAAAATTGTCTTCACTATCCATTGTGGTTAAAGCTACAGTTATGGTACCTGAATCATCATGAACTCATGCATAACAAAAAAGCATTAATTCATGCATGCAAGACTATCTTCGAATGATTAGTTTCCAAGCATGTTCATGTCTTCTTCATAGCCTGCAGGTAAATGGACAGACCCCAACAGCAAATAGTGCACAAATTCTGTTGACATTCAAATACAATAGTCATACATTAACTAAGCATAATCTTTTAAAGAGCCCCTATCATGGATTTTTGAAAATGACTGTTCATATGGTGTGGAATATAGCTCTAAGAGAATGAAAACATCCTGCAAAGATTTAAATCTGAAAGTGCACCGTATATAGTTATTGTCTTTTCAAAAGTGAGAGTCGACTCTGAGTCTATGAAATGAATTGTTTTTGAAGATTAGTCATTAGCTTGTTTGTCGATTGACGTAAGAGACATACTGGCCAGTTACTGCGACCACGCAGACGGAAGTGTACACTTCATCATAGCATCATGTCGAGAAGACGTCTGTGTTCTACAATGCAAAGATAGTTCAGCCACTTTGTTTTCATTTACCAGGGATGAGCATGTGAAGAATCGGTGGTTAGAGTTCATATTTGCAACAATACCACAACAGTATAGCCCGATTGTGTTTATCATTTTAATTACGGATCATTCAAAAACATAAATGAATTCAAAAGTGGATTTGCAACGGTTGTTCCTGAAGGAGGGCTCAGTAACTTACTTACCCAGTGTATATGGATCAGCTTCCTCCTGTGAATCACACAACCTGTACAGTCTTCTCAATAATTGTTGCTTTTTTATGGGTTTTGAACGGTTTTGTAGCGTCAGTGCGAGGAGGGGAACCCGCAATAAGTGACAGGGGCTTATGTGTGTGCGCCGCCGCGTGTGCGTGCGTTGCGTGTGTGCGCGTGTACAGTTCTGTACAACGCAGCTTCTCAGGTCTCCAATGTCGATTTTTTTTGAATATGTCAGATGTTTGTCGCTGTTATTGGAGTTGTCACTAAAAAATGACGGCGTCTTGTAGTACTGCAGTGCTTTATCGATATGTGTTTATGCGTTATGCTAACAATAACTGACAGCTATGATTCTTATCATTCTGACCAATCACCGCCGATCAGCCGTCACGCAAAGGAGTGGTTTGGGAAAATAGAGTTGGTATATCGAGTACGTTTGGGAGTAGAGTGAGCCAATCAGTTTAAAAATAAATGCATATTATAAGACAAATAAAGTGTTTTTTTATCCTTGCATGCATGTTAAACTGTTCCTAAAATCCTAGAACAAAGAAATTAGGAACATTTCAAATGCTATGATAGGGGCTCTTTAATGACTTCATCATGTGTGTGGCCCCTCAACTTGAGAAGTGATGCTTTGGTCCTTTGAAACACTAATTAACAATGTGCTATTAATGGTGGCATAACTGTGAAATGACATGAATGTGAACAGAGGAATTTAACGACCTTTGCAAACAATGGACTGTGGACACAAATGGAGTTTGATGTAAACTTTACTGCTTTATTACTGAAACAGTGTTAGAACCAGATAAATCCACAGCAATACCTGGGAAGAGCTGAGGGAGAGGAATTCAGTACATACACCATGAACTTTATTTTTAAGTGCCTGTTAATCTCTTTACAAAACCATGAAGCTTGTTTTTCAAAAAAAGAAAAGAAAAAAGGGTTTAGGGTAAGGAGCAGCCTTTTAATGTACAGGTTAAGCAAAAAAAATTGAATATTAATGCAAAAGTTTCATATATTTCAAGAATAGTTCAATGTAAAATGAAGAAGCTAATATATTATGTATAGGACTGCAAATTGCACGTGAAGTGAGATATTTGAAGCCTTTGTCTGTGTATAGTTTTGATGATTATGGCTTACAGCTTATGAAAACCTTTTCACAATATTCTAAATTTGAATTTGGGGTTTTCATAAGCTGTAAGCCATAATCATCAAAATTATAACAAATAAAGGCTTGAAATATCTCACTTCACATGTAATGATATAGTATATTCAGTTTTCTAATGTATGATGTATTAGTAAAATAATATATTAGTTTCACATTTTACATTGAATTACTGAAATAAATGAACTTTTTGCACGATATTCAAATTTTTTTAGTTTCACCTGTATAAAGCTACAGCTGTGGACTCCCCCATATCATGAAATATTTAATTCTGAACAAAACTAAACTAAACAAATACATGGCACAAACACGTTACAAACAAACTACTGTTTATAAATACTCAAACAAGGATCCATCATCCTTTTTATTAAGGATTGCTGAAGCTGTAGGCTCCTGCTCACGAAATCCCCTACAAGTTTCAGCAAACCTTTTCAGGCTGTCCTTCCTTTTTAAAAGTGGACCTCAATCTACTGAACAGATCTGGGTCCGTCAACTTTGCAAGCTCTGCGAATCGGAGCCTGAAACACAATAGTATTTCCGATTCGACCCCAAGCCTTGTATATGCTTACGGGCTTTACTAGTGCGTTCCTTTTTAATCTTTTCCAACACCATGTCAGTAGCTGCCAGCTCTAACGCATTGGCCGTTAGAGACACCCACCCGCATTTGATTGATTTCACACGCCACACCCCCGATTTTCTATCACGCTGAAGTATGTGCGACCATCCAGTTTTTTCCGTGTTTCGCACCTATTTTAGCTCTTTTACAAGTCTTCCCATCTTCAGTAGGCTATTTCACGTAAAATATCCTGTATTTTTACACTCTGATTGTGTGAGACGTACAAGCTCGGACAGATTCGGCTTGAAGTTGGTTCTGACCTGGAATGCGGTGCCGCGTGCGCTCATACAAAATCAGCTTTTACTCAGCTCGGAAGTCAGGTCGTACTGCGCCCCAGCGCAGGTCATTTTTGCCGGCGCTCGGTGCAGACGCGTTCGCGAAAGGGGATAGACAAGCTTGGTCCATGGGCACGCGCGCTCTGATCGGTGACTAACCAGAAGGTGCAGAGATCAAGCATTCCCAATCATCTCCAGCAGAATTAAGCAGCACTCCCCATTTCCCTCGTAAGCTGATCTGTTACTCATCTTTAAACATTCTCTGTGGTATTTTTTTTTTGTAATGACACAGTGCTCTTTTCTCACACATTTGTAGCTATAAACTCATTTCGACTTTTAATGATTAATAGTGTTTTTTCTTAAGTTTGTGAGTAAGAGTTGTGAAGAAAAAAAAAACACACCTTATTTTGGGGATGGTTTCCGGGAAATCTCCCTTTGATGTTGCCGACAGCTATGGGTTCGGTGAAATGCCTGAAAGATGAGATTTATCTCAGTGATCGACCTGTTGAGCCACTTGTGATCCACTAGTTGTACCCGCAAATTAGTTACAAATTTTTTTTTTTCCTGTGATCTATAGCGAGCGAACATCCATTTTGTGTCAGCACTGCTGTGTGCGCGTGGAGTGTTAATGGCCATGAATATTAAATGAGATTTACACCAGGGGAGACAGAAGACACTCCCCCAGCAGCTAATGGCCCATCAAGCTGCTGTGACGCAGCCTGAACTCAAGAATGAGAGGTGATTCAAAGGTTATGTTTTCTGTTTTATTGTAATTCCTCCATGTGGAGGAACTAAATATTGTGCCTCACAAGACCAGAGTGCTACATAAATAAACATAGTACAGGTGAAAAGTTTTGGACACATTCCTATTTTTAATATTTAAAAAAATAATAATAATAATAATAAAAAAATAAGAGTAACACAGTCACACATCTTTATGCCACTCTTGAAAACAGTTCCTTTTCAACTGAAGACATAAGTGAACATCACATGCCTGGCATTTCCATGGTGTTAATTGCGTTTTACCACGCACTGCTTCTGCCATGATCACATGTCCGGTCGTTCACCAAGTGTGGCAACATTCCTTTCATCTGATGTCAGCTCAGCTCCTGGAACTGGTACATGGTCACTATTGGTCCGTTTTGGTGCAGTTTTCTGTGACACACCACAGAGCTCTGTGATCAGTTGCTCCATAAACTCTTTATGTGACAGGTTACCATGTAGCTCTTTGTGCACAATGAAAATTTGGTGGAAGCAAGCAGTCTGTTTTCAATGACAGCGTGGTCTGCCTGTTGCTTTCCTTGCCTTGGCTCTCTTCGGGACAGGTGCTTGGACATGCTCATTTTCACATCTGTTATAAAAAAGAAGAAAGAATAAGTGTGAGCATGCTGATAACACAATCAAATAAACTGTATTATCATTATCAATCACTAATGGCCATTGATAAAAAATAATTTTTTTGTAGTTTCACTCAAGATAAACTTTAAAATTATGATGCTGTGGACAAATGTATTCTTGATGGGCCATATACATGAAAATATACTCAATGACCGGATAGTTCGTTAAATGACACATCAGCTACATTTCAAACATTTACACCTGTGTTCACAAGGCCATGATAGTGTCATAGGCTAACCGAAACATTATATCTGATGATGGGCCATATGGACGGAGAAATCGTGATGGGCCGACGCGTCGCGTCACACGCAGAGTAGGCTGTCTGTTTGATAGGCCCGATTTGCACGCACTGCATGTAGATGGACCGTTTGGAACGCAGGTTTCAGAACATTTTACGCATGTAGGCTATTAGCAAACATCTGTGCATAAGGCAGGCCTAAGTTTATTTTGCGCATGATATAGTGTCTCAGGTCACAGTAAGGAAACTGAACATTTGATTATAAATAGGCCTCAGATATATTGTCTTTAGAGCCTGATTACCGGAGCCTGAAATATATATTCTCTCAGGAACACATTAACATAAGCATTATTAGCGAACTAGATGCATTACATATACATGAACATTTATATATAAAAAATGTGTTGTATTTTTAGACAGTAGGCTCACATGTTTTACCGGAGGCTGAAACATATTTCGCAGTAATAAGTTACGCTATATGACCTAAACATGTAGTTGTTAACAAAATACAGTAGGCAAGCATCATATTTGATAACATTAATAGCCTAATATACAAATTTGTTGAGGAGTAACAGGCTATCACATTCAAAACATCAGGAACCCGAGCGTAGGCTGTACTATGCCCGTATGATGTGAGGCAATCTTTTCAAAATATAGTTCGGAAAATTCATATGAGCTCTATATGATCAGAAAATGAATTATAACAACTTACTCCGAAATGAAATCCTCGGCGGGGTGACGCGTTCTCAAAATGCAGCCGTTCGTCGTACCCAAGTTGCAGGAATCTCCTCAGAGGAAAAGGTGAATTCTTCCTCGCTGTCCAGAATCATCTGAAGGACCTCTTCGGCGACGATCACCAGTGCCATCCTCAAAACGCGATGAACTATCAGTGTATCTGATGAAGAAACTTTGTGTTTTTTTCTGCCACTGGTCGGTGGGCGTATGCTTTGCATAACATTAGATCCCCCATTTTACCATGTGAAAAGCGCTGGGGGCGTGGCGGTCTAGCTAATTAAAGATAATGAACTGAAACAGAAAAACTGTGCCTCTCCTTGGTTTCAAACGGATTACATAAACTGGAAATATTTATTTTTTAACAAATTACTTCATTTAAAAGAAGAGAACACAAGCTTTAAAAAGACACAGTCTCGTGTCTCTGTGCGAGTATTGAGTGACTAACAGTGCTATTTTTCGGGACGCGTTTTCAGAATAGGACTTCACTGAAAGAGAGACGCGAACGCGCATCATGTTTATTATTGTTTGCTCAGAAAAACCAACACTTTGTATTTTATTGTGAGGTTCCACAGAAAAAATACACACTTCACAGGATCAATAAGATGTATAACACTTATATGTAAGATCAAAATCAACAGTTAATTTGAGTCTTTTTTGCACTGATAAGGAAAAGGTGTCTTATGTCGCCGGCGATACGGGTAGAACACGAGAGGGTTAATGGTTGAATCAGATTAAATGAACAGCTGATTGATGGTGCTGTACTACCATTCACCGTTCACAATTGACATATGGTAAGCCACACCCTCAAAACGATAAGCCAGATCACAGTGCGCCAGCTCACCCCAGAGCGCTTCCGACATCTACTGCTCCTCCACTGTCCATTTGAAAATGCATTGCAGTTGGTCAGATTTTCATTCGTTTTTTCTTGCTTGTCATGTGTTTAAAATGGTCCAACAGTAGTGCATGGGGTACATGCAGCTTCTCACACTAAGGTTCCCAGAGGCTGGGTCGACAGTGTGCGTTTTCTTTTACCCTTTCCCAAGCCCCATCTTCGACCGAGATAAGAGTCTGCTCTGGATAAAGTGATGCGGTAGACCACAACACCAACTAAACGTGGATAAATTAAACAAGGATGTCTACATCTGTTCTAAGTTAAGTCAACAACGTATTTGAACGTTATCTTTAAAATCTCTAACGTAACGTTAGGCTAACGTTAGACTTAATCATTAGAAAACATTAACGTTAGCTTCTAGCTGCGTTGTACATCATGTCACTTAGCTTCATTAACGTATCTGTAAATAACCGAGATAACAAATGTTAACAATGTTGTGCTGAATGATTCATGTAAATACTGTAGCACCAAACGGTGATGGCAACGATATGCGGTTTATCACGTTTACACTGTGACCTGTACATTTTTGCCTGGAGCTGAAGCTTTTCATCGACCTTCTCAACAATAAAATTATTAATATAACCCTCCAATGCATAGTTAAGGCCCTTTAGGTGACTTCAAGATGATATATAATCTTTCTGTCTCTAAAAATCACCAATTGCCTCCTGTGAAATGTCTCCTACTGTGACAGCTGCCATAGCGCCTGTCCCCGAATGTTGACTGTTTGTCCGAGTGAGTGGAGGGGGCGTGGCTTAGCCATAGGTCAATTCCGAACCGGAGTGGGAACTAGATCTATGGCCATTTGTTTTTTAATTTTTTAAAATAACACATGGTGTACTGTGGAATCAACTAGAGTACTTAGTGTTTGAAAAGTGCGTTAAAAGTGCTTATATTAATTTTTTACCTACTGCACAATTAGAGACTGACCACTGATTCAATTTGAGTACGACTTTACTGCATACCTCTTAGTTTTTTGCCCATTTTCTTGGCCTTTTGGGCTGGATCTTTGACTTCTTCTTGGCTTTCTTGGGCTCTGGGGACTCAGAATCGGGCTCAGAATCTGATGAGGAATCAGAGGATGAGGAATCGGTTACATCTGACTCCTGTTTCCTCTTTCCAGGTGCCTGCTCTATTGGTGGGATATTACTGGCCACATCCACCCCCTTGTCACTTCTTACGGCAAGAGCTGAGAAAAGATAATAGGAATCGTTTGACAATTGTGTTATGACAATCAACATTTTTGAAGCTGTAATGTCCTCAAATCAGTTTTACCCTCTTTAAGTCTCTCCTGGAGGAAATCTCGATCCTCTTTCAAGATATCAACCCATTCTTTTAAGGCGGCAATCTCTGTCTTTTGGCCTTCAATGGTTAGCTTAGCCTCCTGCAGAGCTGTTTGCCAAGTGGGGGCTTCTATAATAAATTAAGACCTCATAATTAGATATGATAATGCAGATTAACACATTTTAAAATATTAACATTTTCCATTTATAGTGTTAAATAGCAAGTGAACAACGCAGCATAAAAGCACATGAAAAGCAATACTGAGATAAAAAAAATCAATAAAAAAAAAAAATCACATACTTGCATGTTAAATGTAGTTGACTGTGAAACTTACCAGTTTCTTTAGCCTTTTCATCTACAGAGGTCTGTGGATGATCCAACAGAGGTGAAAGCACTGTGAAGTTTCAATGACAGATGTACAGTTTAATTTAGCTACAGATGTCAGTATTCTTGTAGCAAAAAATGTATGCTAATGTCTGAGGGCTTGAGCAAGTTGCTTGACACTCAAGCCACCTTCATTTATATAGCGCTTTTTACAATACAGATTGTTTCAAAGCAGCAAAACTAAACAGACAAAACAGCTGTAACTTTACATTTATGTTTACATCTCCAACAGATGTATTTAGGACTGAGACACTGGAAATGTGAGAGGTACAAAATTAGCAACCATTACTATCACCATCACACATCCAACCACCTCTTCTTATCGTATAATGCTGTGTGGTGGGGATAAACTAAAGATGCAACCACCATCATGTAAACATTTTTTTTTTAATTCAGTATAAGGCAAGCCATGTAATATTTAAAACAGGCAGTAACATTAAAAATTTAGAGAAAACAAATGTATTTAAAGAAGATATGGCTTTCATTTAAACAAGGTGTAGGAGTCTCATCAGGGGTGAAAATTCTTCCAATTACAATCATTTATTTGCACAGAAATTATTATTTATCAGTTACTTACCGCAGTGATGTAGTGGTGCCTGGAGAAAGTGGGTATACTCTTAATTTATCCCCAATATTTTTTTAAGCCCCCTAGCAAAAGATGAACAGTGTATACAAAGATGTTATAAACAGTGTTATAAACAGTGACATACAAGGCTACTAGTCTTGCATTAGTATTGAAAATGCAAGACTTTAGAATATAAAATATAATGAATACAATAAAACACACTGAATCACTAGTATTTTTGCATATCAGGGTCATACGCAGGGGCGGTTCTAGGGTGAGTGGATATTTGGGGCTTAGCCCAGAGAAATCCATGTATGTGTCACGATACAAAGAATAAACTTTAAATAAAAATTTATATTTGTTTTTTTATTGTTTTTTTAAAACAAGGTGGTTATTTCTTGCTAATTAAAATTAAAAATCACAATGTCACACAGCCTCTTCTTTCCTTGCTGACTCATCTGAGACATGGTAAAATAGCAAGCTCAGCTCTATTATTGTTTTAATAAAAGAGGTGACTAAAGAATCTCTTTAATAACAAAAAAAAACTTAACCCATTCTTCATGCACATATTACATTTTATAGGCTACCTTATTTTTACTTTATACATAATCCAAACACAAACACTAAAAGCCAAGTAGGCTATTTTTTTGAAGGAGCACTTGTAGATGCATTTTACACAGCACTTACAATTTGCATAAATAATCGTATGAGACTAATGTATCAAGTATCAAATTTGGAATACAGAAATATGAAATATTGAAAAAATGAAAAAAGGTATTTTGCCAAGCCACTGCTTTAATGAAATAGTCGGTTTGTTCAATCGATTCGTTCAAAACAGAATAATTTAGAAAAAAAGTAGGAAATGTTTTTTGAATGGCGGTCAGTGAATCGTTTACAAGCAAATTCAATCAATAAACACTGTGATGCTTTGTTTGAAACCATTTTTCGTTAGCGAAATATTTTCTTTATGTTTATATTATATTTTCTTATTGAATTGTTGCCCTGACACCTGTAGGCCATGCTGACTAAACATATAACGCTCTCTAAAATGCGTTTGTGTGCACGTCCTATTGACTGCGCTGCACAAACTGTTAGACGATCAAAATGTATATCTGGCAATCTAAGAAGAAGAAATCTAATACTATGATTAAAAGTTACAGATACCTGCTGAAGCTGTTGTATCTTGTTTTAGTGATGGCTGGGGTGTTTTACTTCCTTTTCTTTTGGAAGAACTTTAATACCATCCATTTTACTCATTCATTACTAACTTACACATCAAACACCTGGCTCCAAAACACTTAATTTCATTGGCTGGATCGTACAGACGCTGAGCTTCTCATCGATGGTTGGCCAGTTTACGTGTCAGTCAGAAGCACAAGCCTGAGTGGGCGGTTCTTGTCGGTTGTGAATGACAACGCGTATGTTGACGGACGCTGATGATGCGAGAATTTGAGAGATACACATTTAATTAATTAAATTCTCTCAGTGATGTTGTGTAGCCTACAATGCATGGTAATAAAAACACTTGGGGCTTTACTGAAAACATTCGGGGCTCCACCCCCCTTAGCCCACACCTAGTGCCGCCCCTGGTCATACTGTAGGGTTTTCTAAATACCCAGGTATATATTATAGTATTTTATTGATAGGGGGTTGGGGGGCATGCCTGATTTCCTGATCTCATTTTAAGGTGTTTTGATGGCCAAAAAAATGGACAATAGTAGCTTTAAAAGCAAGAAGTATTTGATCAGATACTATCTTTTTCTTTCCAAAATTAATCAATGTTTTTGCACTGAATCTGTTCATTAAAGACAGTCACTTGTCGCCGCCCTATGGCTAAATTACGCAAGTTACGCAAATACAGACAATCGGAGTGATTCAAACAGTGAAAAGGCGAACACATTCGAGGAAGCGATTGTACTAATATAGGGCATTTCAGAATGTTTGTAAACAATAGGCACCGCGATACTTCCGGGTGGCAGAACAGCGAGCGGCTTCTATTGACCAACTTAAGAGATCCAGCCGGCTACTGAACAGTTACATAGTTAAAATCATTGTTGTTGATCAAAGTTGAAACGATGGCGGAAACGTGTTGTGTTGGAGGTTGTGCCGCCAGATATACAGCAAAAGGTGTAGGATTTTTATCGATTTTCTTGAGAAAAAAGTAAACCTATCAAGCGGAACCTGTGGGTGAGGAGCTCAGGTGCGAGTGGACGTTGTCAAAAGTAGTGCATGTTTTGTCCGCTGCTGCCCACAAATAGACTTTTTTTCTGTACCACCAAATACTTTCAAGTTAGCCTACGTCTCGCCATCATACACATCAGCATAAATGCTCCCGATAAACTACTTGTTATTAAAGCATTAACACACAAACCACTGTTATGACATAAAAGCAAGCAGGTTGCGTGCATGGTTTGGCATGACTGAATGCGCGCTCCTAAAAAGCTGACATTAGTTCATCGCAATCACACATCTCTGTTATTATCAATGAAGCTGACTGCACAATAAATCTTTCATAATACAGTAGTTTGTTATAATTAGAGGATTTGCCAGCATGTAGAATTCAGCACTGAAAAAAAGTCAGTATTGAGCGGTGAGTCTATCGTAAATGCTTCTGATTGGCCATTGCGTTCAATAAATCCACACGTCTGTGATTATCTACATGATGTAGATGTAGACTACATCTCTCATCGCTGCAGTCATGTTATAAAAAACATTCTCTGCCATGTAAATCATTTATATTTTGTTTTAGTTGTTCTTGTTGCTTTTCTGCAACAGATGAATAGAAAATGTATTAGTTTTTATTTGTTTTATTCATAGATATTTCTAGTTTGCGGGAGTCCCGCGAATCCGTTTTATTCTCCTGCAATCCGCACACAGAGTGAGTGCAATACTGCCCGTGCTCGCACTCGGCCATCAGACTCTAGTCCGCGCCGCGCTCTATCTGCGTTGGGAGTGCACGTCTCTAGATCGAAAGAATCTAAGCTCTAATAATCATATTAACTATGTCTAAATTTCCACCACGTCTGTTTTTGAATCAACTGTTGAAATGTAGATTAGGTTACTGCCGACAGTGTGTCTCCCTTCCAAGCAATTTACTAGTGTTGCCATAGGGACGCTTCGACTTTTGCCACCCGGAAGAACGTCTATTATTGCTGTGACGTCATGGTGAATTGTCGTATATTTATACAATAATAATGGCAATATATTTAATACGGTGCTTGTGTTGTTAAATTGAGTTTATAATTTTAACTATCTTTGATCAAACTGATTATTTCTGTTGGTCATTTAAAACTTCTATCGAAAAACAGCCGTATATTTGAGCTACTTGCATCTTATCTTGGACTGTATGATCGTTAAAGTGTAGCGTCGCGTTGGGATTAGCGCTCGGCTCGCGCTTCTGTGAACAAAAATTCTGCATTCTTTGATTGGTCTCACAAACATTTGGACTTATTTGGACAAACATTGGGATTTAGAAGTGGGTATACGTGATGCCGACTGAAAAAGAAGTGGGTAAACTCCGTATACCTGCGGAGTAGGAATCAACTTGGCTCTCAACGAAGGCGGTCGCATTTTCTTTCCCTCTCCCTCCCCTTACCTTCCCTGCTTTGCTTCTCTCGTCACGTCTAGTCTACTGTACTTTGAGAGACTCTCTCAGCACTGCTCTCCAAACTAAGAAATTATGGATTTGATCAACTGGTCTCTCAACGCAATTGACACCATCTTCTCGACGAGAAGCTTGGGTTCGGGGGAACCTGACTGCCCTGCCGGAACGTTCGCAGCTGGCTACACGATGGATGCGTGGGAGAAGTGGCGGGTTGTGTGTCTGGCGGCTCTTTCCGTGGAGGACGTTGAAGATATCTACCTATTTGGAACCATGAGAACAGGTCTTCTGCTGATTGGATTAGGCATTGCCCTGGTTTATCGAGGAATTAAAAAGACGGAGACAGCTGTCCAAAGCCTCACAAGGCTGCCCGTCATGATTGAAGCGGTGGGCAGAGCTGTCAGCACTGAGACTGTGTCTATGAACCAGAATATGGATAACATCATGGAGAAGCTTTCAGCTTTGCAGAAGGATTTGGATCGTTTAGGAGACCAGAGACAATGAGAATTAGCCGTGTAAATTGAATGCGGCTTTTTCGCCCCAAGACCAAACAATCCCAATCTTATCTGTTTTCGGCCGCCCCGAACCAGCACTGGCCTTGGCCAAGGCCGCTGTTGGAACAACAACTCCCCCGGAAGAGCACTGCAGTGAGCCGCTCTCGCTTTCCTTCCCCGACTCCCCGGGACACCTGGTAATTGTTGACTCTGTCTGGGACATGATCAAGGTTTTCTCCATGGCAACTTGCTGTGTATCGCTATGACATCTGCGGACTTGAGGCACCTAGATTATGATGCCAGGCATAGCGACTCTCCCGGCCTACACATACACGGACTCTTACACATACATTTTTTTATTTATTTATTTATTTTATTTATTTATTTATTTATTTATTTATCCACACATAAAATCAATACAAATGGCACAAACCAATGAGCACATATAGTCATGTGTGAATCAGGTCTCCCAGAGAAGCTATTTAAAGCTTATAATAGGGAGCCTGAGACATTAAAGTAAGTAACACATTACATACAAATACTTAGACTAGACACCAATCACATAACCCTAAAAAAAAAAAAAAAAAAAAAAAAAATACACAATACAACATAAGACACACAAAAAATAAATCAGGACAATGTTTTAAAATCAACTGTAGTCTACATAGGCTAATGGCAAAGTTATAGATATAAGCGTAAAAGTTCCCTTTTTAGTGTTTTCTTAAAGATGGATACAGATTTCAACACCTTCAGCCGGGCATCTAGCTCATTCCAAATCTTTGGGCCTCTACTTGTGATGCTCAAATTTGCACTTTTAAGTCTTCTGGTTTTACCAATGATCAGATGTTTGTTTCTAGTGGCATGAGCATGAAGCGGACTACTAATCGGGATGAGCTGAGATAGCCTGCTGTTTGTAGCATTAACTACTTGGTGCATAATACACGCATTATGGTATATATTCAACTCAGTAAGCCGAAGGAGACCTAAACGATGGAAGAGGGGTCTTGTGGGAGTGTTATACCAAGACCACGTTATAGCTCGTATTATCTTTTTTTGCAGACTTATTAATTTATTTAAATGACTCGGGTAGGTATTACACCAGATTACATTACAATAACTAATGTGAGGTTCGAACAAAGTTTTATACAGGGTAAGAAGAGCAGGTAAGGTAAGATAATGCCGTACTCTAAAAAAAAGACCAACATATTTTGAAAGCTTCTGTATCAAGTGATCAATGTGGCATTTAAAATTTAGGCATTTATCAATGTGAACCCCCAAGAATTTTGTATTAGTGGTTGGTAGTATGTCCTCCTCATCTATATTGAGGCAAAGCTGTTTTGTAGCTGTTGCCCTTGTGTTTGATTGGAACATTATATAGTTAGTTTTTTTAATGTTGAGGGATAATTTATTACACTTGAACCAGATAACAATTTTTTGTAGTTCTTCATTTAAACTGATTTCTAAATCAATTAAGTTTTTATGAGACAAAAATAAATTGGTATCGTCTGCAAACATCACCTTCTGAAATACTTGAGAGGAATTCACAAAATCATTTATATATATATTAAAGAGTAATGGACCCAATATTGAGCCTTGGGGAACCCCACATCTAAGTTCTTTCATTTGAGATATATGGTTTTTAATCATCACATATTGTTTCCGACCGTATAGGTAACTTTTAAACCAGTCAAGTGCTACTCCTCTAACCCCATAATGATGTAATTTCTCTAGAAGAATGTTAAGATCAATGGTGTCAAAAGCCTTTGATAAATCAAGGAAAACACCAACTCCACAATCACCCTGGTCTAAAGAATCATTGATTTTTTCGACAAGATCTAAAACAGCCATAAAAGTAGAGTTCTCTTTCCTGAAACCATACTGCGATCTTACAAGAATATGAAGTTTATCCAAATAATGACTTAACCTAATGTGTACCACTCTCTCTAATACCTTAGACAGAGATGGTAAGATAGAAATTGGACGATAATTACCCATATTGTTTTTGTCACCCGATTTGTAAATTGGAGTAATTCTGGCTATTTTTGTCATACTTGGCACTATACCATATAGAAGTGATAGGTTAATGCAATGCGTAAGTGGCTGTGCTATTAAATCTGCAACAGCTATCAAAATTTTGCTACACATTCCATCGACCCCTTCCGTATGGGTACTCTTTAGATCTGTAATAATTTTATAAATTTCAATTTTGTCAGTAGGTTTCATGAAGAAAGATTGCATGTAGTTTCCATAGAGATAGTGTCTAAAAGAGGATTCGTTGGGAGGTCTAATTTTTTTGGCTAGATCTTCACCAAATGAAACAAAGTAATCGTTAAAGCTATCAGCTAGTAAAGATGAATTGTCATTCGAACTTTTGGGTAGCACAGCTGACTTCTGGCCCCTGTTAAGAACTTTATTCAACACAGCCCAGGTCCTTTTAGAGTCACCTTGGGCTGCATTTATATGATCAGTATAGTAAATTTGTTTACTCTTCCTCATGATATTGGTAAGTATATTTCTGAACTTAGAATATTTGCTTTTGTTGACATCATTGGGCTTTTTTCTATAGAGCTTATAAAGTTTATTTTTACGTTTGATAGAGTTAAGAATCCCCTTAGTAAGCCAAGAGTGATGATCATCATTTCTGCACATGATAGTCTTCATTGGAATAGTATTTTGTATGGACTCCGTCAATTCTTGAATGAGCCTATCATAAGCAGTCTCAGGATCACGGGTTTCATACACACTAGTCCAAACCTTCCTCTCCAAGTTATCACGGAGCTGCTGTAGCGTTCTTTCATTCAGGACTCTAACCTTTATCTTACGGCAGTTAAATGGAGGTTTGGATGCCAGGTTTAAAGATAGCACAATTGGGTAGTGATCAGTTATATCAGTCACGACCACACCTGACTCCAACCTCGAATTTTGAATGTTTGTAATAATATTATCAATGATAGACTTGGAAGAATGAGTTTCTCTAGTGTATCTATTTATGGTTGGTATAAAGGAGGAGGAGTGAAGGGAGTTCATGAAATCATTTTTAATGGGACCATCCCTAGAGATGTCAATATTAAAATCCCCAAGGATTATACACTTGTGATTTTTCCTGTTGACATCAAAAAGGGTTTCCTCCATTTTACTAATAAAAGTAATAGGGTTCACATCAGGGGGGCGATACACTATGCCAACGATAAGGTTACTGGTTGCATTAATACTTATCTCGAGAAACAATGAATCTGTTTGTTCATCATCAAAGGCCAAACTGTCACAGACATTGGCCTGGAATCTTGATTTAACATAAAGACACACACCTCCACCCATTCTACCTAATCTGTTCTTGTAATAAAATTGATAGCCCTTAAGGTTAAAAGAATCACAGTATGACCTATCATTTAACCAGGTTTCGCTGCAAGCAATTACATCAAAACTACAACCTGATGCAGATAGCATTGACACTAATTGATCATAATGTTTAGCTAGACTTCTGATATTGATATGGACCACTGAAAAGTTATTATTCATACTTAGGTATTTAAGATTTTCTAGGTCATATTGCTTGCAAGTGACATATGCACCAATGTCACTGCAGTGCCGAACCTCCCCATCAAGTTCATCTAATTCATCCAAACCCATCCAAAAGCGATAGACCCAGTCCTACATACAACGTCCATGATAAAGCATATACACAAAACATTCAATCCTAAATACAACAGAAAATCAAAAGAAATACATATACAATTGTCTAGATGCACTCGCTTTTGTATTGTGTTCCATTTACACCCACACATATACACACACACAACTACAAACAAATTTGTGTAGGGCACAAACTGAGACATTTGTACCATTTGATGGCTATCTCAACACCCACATTTATGAGTATAGTTAATTAGTCAATCTCTGGGTATGCAGCTTATTCAAATAACCACACAGTTCACCAGCCAGCCAGTTTAAGGGAATGTTTTAACATATTGCTTTGCTTCTGAAACCGAAGAAAAATACATCCTACCTCCCTCCTTAGGTTTGATAAAAAGTTTGGCAGGGAATAGAAGCGTTGGTCTAAGTCCGCGTTTATACAGCTCCGACATCACCTCGCTATATTCCTTCCGTTGCGCCACAATACATTCAGATATGCATTCACCAGCCCCACACCCCATCCCACGCCTTCGCCGCTTTGTAGTCTTCGCCACCCCGCAGTCTGACAGGCGGGTCTGTGACCAGCGCCGAAAATGGCTGCAGGACCGGATGGCTGCCTGCCTGTGCTGGGCTACCTCCATCCCCCACTCCCCACCCCTCTTGCAAGTTTTGTTTATGTGTACTGATTATGTGCCAATGTTGCTGAGGTGTTTTTTTTTACTGTTCCCAAACTGTTCTCCTCACAGGAGCATAGTCTGGGGGTTAAAAAAGGGTTGCCTTTTTTTTCTCTCTCACCTCCCCTCATGTTATGCTGTATTCTTCCTCAATACTCTGTCTTCCTGTCCTGTCCACCCCATTGTCTTATTGTATGTATGTCTGTATGGACGGGTTGATGGCTAATTTCGCTGGTACTTGTGACTAGTGACAATAAAGACTACTACTACTACTACTACTACTACTACTTATTCGTTTTGTTAAATATTTGATGCAAAATTTAGGATGGTAACTACCAAAATTAAAAAATACCAAGACAGGCTACCTTAATATTGAGAAACCACCTATGACTGTTTAACTTGTAAGCTAAATCAACATCACTTTCAACATCAGATATCGTAAATAAGTAAGTTACACAACTCTAAATGTTAATTTCAACAGTTAATAAGAGTTGTAGCCCCTTTTTGGCAAGAAATACCTTCATATCAGCACTGCTCTAGATTTCTATGCATATAAGTATTACTGCTGTCACAATTTTTATAATAATACATTGAAAGCCAAAAAGCCAAAAATAAAAAAATAATATATATTTTTTTAAATTAAACCCACCTTTTTCAGCCTTCTTGACACTTGCAGATTTCTTTGGCATGTCTTGTGGGGACTTCTGCACAGACGGGTCTGGGTGGAAAATTAAAGAAGATGAAGAGAACAATATCAAAACACCACTTTATAACATAACTTAACACTTTTCTTTTTGTTGGTGAAAGGGAAAAGAGAAAGCGTTGGAGGAACATTTTCTAAGAGCTTAGAAGATGCAATTTAAATGTCACTCAATGAACTGGTACTTACAATCTATTGTAAGTAATTACATTGCTGATAGGCCTATATTCTTTTCTATGATCACTCCCAAAATAATAATGTCATCTATACATTTCAGCTTATTACCATGGAATAGTTAACATGCATAAGAATCTTATTCAGATTTGTAGACTAATGCCAAGTTCACATTAACTTACATGATTTAAGCCCGATTTGCAAGTCAACGACAAAAGCCCTTGATCAGAGGCAAATCGGCAAATCTGCATGGTAACAATAAAATAAAAAATCATTGATATCTTTGTTATTGGTATCGTTGTTAAAAAAATCTTATATTTGGCTAACACTGAAACAGTTAAAGGTGCATTCCGCAAGATTTCATGTTAAAAATAGCCGTTTTCTAACCCATACATGCTGAAACAATTGCCTAGTGGGCTGAATGAGCCTTTGTCTGATCACTGCGATCGCCTCTATAAGCCTGTACAGTGAAATATATAAGAGGGATTCGGGCTCGAATCTGAGACTGGGTGTGACGTCATGCGCGTTCACGCTCGCCTGGCTATGTGCCTGCAGGTTAGTGTATTCGCCGCCGTTCTCCGTATCAGAGAAGACAACTCGAGCGACGCAACTTTAGTCAACTTTCCCAAAAGTAGAAGATGGATTCAAAGGGGCTGTTTAGTCTACATCTGGTCACTTCATGCGTTTTCTGTGATCAGATAACTTATTCGATCGTGAAAAGACCAGGTTGAATCCAGACGGATTTGAATCCGACAGCTCAAACCATTGAGGACGTGGTCTGGGCTGTATTCCAGACGAAACTGGACAAGTGTAAATGCATCTGGTTGTTGAAAACAGGCTATGTCATGTTGTTTTAGTCATATATGACGACATGCATCAGATGAGCAGGCGAGTGTATTCATCAAACCAGCGCGCCGCAATCTATCGCAAATGAAAGTGAAAGTAAGACGCATACGATTAACACCAAGTTACCTTCTACCTCCACTATCTTCATTAAAAGTAGCCTTAAGAAATGAAATGATCTCATACCAGGGCTTTTGCCGCTCTCTCTTATTGCTGTCTTTGCTGATTTTGAAATAGCCGAAGCTGATGATTTATAAAATGCAGCTCATCTGTTGCTTTCGGTGACGTGCACTTCATGAAATCCGCATATAACGCGGTAATTGAATATCAGATTAATATCCGTTTTGCAAAAACACATTTATGTGACCAGGTGTAATGGAATCGTTTTGATAAATCAAATAGATCTGAGAAAACGCATTGTGGCCAGGTGTAAAAACAGCCCCAAAGAGACCGGCTTGTAGTTCATTACAAACCCCAACGCAAACTCCACGTAAGACAAAGAAAATACAACTTATGTCTGTCCAGTGCCAGGCGTCGGAATAAGACGAGAGTCAAAAGCTTTCAACAAACGGAGAGATCTCTGGCGGTCTGCTCTAGGGCTCAAACGTGTTCATGAACGTGTTTCCATAATAATATAATCATAAGTGGATAAGCACATAAAACAGTTCAACATGGAGATCGATGGAAACAAAAGCCGAAGTTTTCTACCCCTGTTTTCCCCTCACACACATCCTACATAAGTGTATAATTTACTCAAATGCCTTTCCTTTCATATATTTTAAATGACTTGCAGATTTATAACTGTATTACCTCATTATGACTGTAACAAAAGATGTGTGCCTGATCCTCCTTTGGTTATGAACAGCTCGTGCAACGTGCGTGTATGCGTGTATTCCGTGTATATGTCTATGGTGGTATTCCATGAGCGTGCACGCAGTTCCGTTTGTCGTCAGAGGGGGCGTAGTTCTGCAAAAACTCAGAGACTTGCGTTATGCTCCTTTAACATTATACAGGTGAAACTCGAAAAATTGGAATATTGTGCTAAAGTCACCTGTACCAGTAAGTTACCATAGCTAATTGTAGCTTAATTCTAAATTATTACGTATAATGTTGTAACAGTCTATGGTCAGGACTAAGTTAACTAGCAAACCTAAAAGGTAGGTAGGCTATCATCCTAAAAGGTAGGCTAATAATAATATAAACATTAGCCTAACCTAATTATTTAAAAGGTTATTCACCATAGACTAATGCTGCCAGGCAGAAAGCTGGCTAATAATGTTATGGTTCATTAACTGTATACATGAACGAAAAAACTTTTGCAGCCGATTATTAAACTGGCATTAAAGAAACGCCAACAACAAAGAAGAATATTAATCAATCAGCTAGCTAAGTAGTTAACGCGAGCCAGCTTTCTAGCTATGAAGTAACTTAGTGGACATAAACTTCAGACAAAACGAATTTAATGCATAACGTCACATCAATTGACACACTTGAGGTTGTCAGTCCACATACCAATACAATTCATATTTCTTTTGCCTCTTCGCATAGCCACACAGTCCATGTTAACAGTACTAAGGTGATTACCTCGAGGTGTGCTTTTGGACTTGGCGCGCCCCTCTTCTTCCTCCTCCTCCTCTTCTCTTCTGACTGGCTCAAGTCGTATGACTGCAGAGGTTGTTTTTGTTCGTAGCCTCATTTCTAAAAGAAGCTCTCTAGGGGCCTAGGCGTCATTTTTCTGGGGCCGTGACGTCACCCTCGCGCCCTGCTGCTTTCCTGGCTGGAGTGCACTGTCTCTTGGGTTGCCCGTAAACACAGCTGAAGCTGCTATCTAATGGCTGTGATGTCGACTGGGTGTGGGTGCTTCCCGTAGAGTCAGGTGTGGCCAACTGAGACAGGTGAGAGAAGCGTTTGTGAGTTACAGTGCTTTTGGGTCACTTTGAGTGGGAATTTGACTAATCTGTATGATTCATGTAGTGCACGATCTATCTGCGTTCCGGCCAGTTTCGTCAGAGACATTTGGCTCTATCCACCGCATATAGTTTGCGAAATGATTCCGGAGACAGCATGTTTTGCTGTGAGTATATTACTCGAGCGTCAAGCCAAGGGTGAATGAATCACAGTGTAACATCTTCTGTTTGTTTTGCACGCGTTAAGAGAAATAGCGGCGCTCCGAATGAGTATTACGTGTGGTGCCTCATCCTAAAGTGCTGATTGATCCAACGTCCTGCTTCATCAACGACTGCTGTTCTGATTCCACTGATTTCACCGCGTCTAACACGGGACTGAAACGTTTCTCATTACTTTATTTTTAAAGTGAACTTTCTGGGCTTAGGCTCAAGTGAGGAAGTGTGATGCTTTTGTGTTTTATTTCTTTCATTGATTTCCATGTTCGAGTATGTTTTGAATTTGTATTTTTATTTCAATTGTGACTAGTGAATTAGTGTGCTGCTTGCAAACCCTGTTTGCTCGAGTCAAACTGCTGAATTCATTGGATTATTTCATTTAGGGATTTTATTTAATTTGAGTTTATCTTTTGTTTTCTTTGTGTTTTGATTTTGATTACTGGATTGTGAGCACCTGGTTGGTCCCTTCTGGGGATTATATTAATTTGTTGTATTTTGTTTTTTTGTGCATATCATATCTCTTTCTTACGGTCTTCTCTTTATTTGTCAGCAGGACCTGGGCACCCGGGGTCAGACAAGTGATCTTTTGGTGGTGGCATTTGCACTGTGTGTCGGGGTCTTCTCTGACATGAGTTGCTGAGTGTGTGCTAGTGGGTGTGTGTGCACCGTGAAAAGAGTGATTTTTCTAAGGGTGATATCGTGAGACTGCCCCTGTTGGTAAGCCCAGGTTCCCCTGCTGCCAACGATAGGATTTAACAAATTGATGAGAGTGATTGCTGGTCAACACCTTTTAAAATTATTGTGTATTAATAATTAATAAACTTTTGTACGACTACCACTGTCTCTGATTCCTCCATGATTCAGGATTTGCGTGTGCCTTTAAGTAGAGGGTTAAATTCTTGGGGTGAAATTCCTCAGGTGGCGTAGTCGGAGATAAGATCAAATTAATTTATATTAGAGCTGCCCAAATGCACTTTGCTACACTTATAAGGGCAACTGAGACGAATGAGCCAGTTAAGAGTAATCGCTCACAAATGGATACATTTTAATAACTTAAAATCATACATGGATGTTAAGTTGCCTACTCGATAATTATTCCCTGGACTCGAGGACCATGTAGTTCAGTTAATGTATGCGCGTGCACACTCGGACCACGTTTGGGCGTATCCATAGGGCGTATCCTTAAAATTAGCGCCCAATTTTTTTTCTTTGTTATTTTAATTAGCCCCCAACTCCACAGTCCCAAAGATGCAAGTGGAAGTTGCATTGGTAACTTTAAATTGAGAGAAAATCTAACGTAAAACCATGCATTTAGGAAATAAAATATTGTCTTTAACAGAGGGAAAGACAACCAAGAGGAAGACAGTCAAATTAATTAAATGGTTACAGAAAAAGAAGCTGTTGAAAAATAGAATAAGATGCAGGTTGTGTCAGAACAAGATGAAGTTAAAGAAGAAAGGCAACTCAACAGACATCTACAGGTGGTAAGTTATGTGCATGGTTAAGTTAATTCATGAATGTTAGTTTTATAAAAATAAGATTATGTCCAGCTGTTTGAAATAATTTGATGGCGTTAATTTATCTAAGTTACGCGAATACCAAATATTATACAGCAGCTCTCCCTGCTCTAGAATCTTTCTTTGCAGGCATAGTTTGTCTGTCATAATTACCACCCTCAAGTTGTTTCAAACCTGTATGAGTTTCTTTGTTCTGTTGAACACAAAGAAAGATATTTGGAGGAATGTTTGTAACCAAGCAGATGTCATCCCCCATTGACTTCCATAGTATATTTTTCCTACTATGGTAGTCAATAAGGGATGAGATCTGCTTGGTTACAAACATTCCTCCAAATATCTTTCTTTGTGTTCAACAGAACAAAGAAACTCATACAGGTTTGAAACAACTTAAGGGTGAGTAAATTATGACAGACACCTTTGGGTGAACTATCCATATGTTAGCCAAGACATTTAAGCCTTCAACCAACATAAAGAGCATACCATTTCTTATTGAATTTATATTTGCTAAACTCCTATTATAATTTTTTTTTTTTTTCAATTTAGGCTATGTAGGCTGCACATAATTATAATTTTTTTTTGTTTCCTCAAGGGTGTGTCGATATAATAGCCACAGAGGCAAAAGAAGCACCAAGACTATCAGATCAGGATCAATCTTTGAGAAGTCAAGATGCAGCCTATTTTCATGGATGATTTTTTTTTACAGGTAATCCAAATCATATATTCAGATATAAGAAGTAATGCAATTGTACTTACTGTAGTCTCTCTCTCTCTCCCACTCTATCTCTATCTCCCTCTCCCCCTCTGTCTCTATACACACACACACAATATATATATATATATATATATATATGTATATATATATATATATATATATATATATATATATATATATATAATGTAACATATAGACAAACATGCATTTGGAAGGCTTTGGTTCTTTAACCCACAAAACCCTGCAATGTTTGGTCCTTGCTAAATAGCATGATCAGTAAAACTGTTAGGCATGCAGTGGATGGTGGTGTTCTGCAGTGGTCCATATATTAAGGCACATAGTCAATGATAGACTCAATCATTTTTTTTTTACTCAATAACAATTCTTTGCTGCTCGGTATTTGTTTAATATTCAAGTAAATGTTCTTCTTTGTCAGGTTTTCTCAAGGCTTGCGAATGAGGCAGGTTGATATGAAGGCAGATGGTATTGCTAAAAGTTCAGCAACACTCTCAAAGATGTCATCCCGTGTAAGAAGAGTGTGCAGACATGCAATGAGGCGATATGAAAATAAAACAGGACAACGACTTGGAGATTAAATGGAGTCTGTTGTCATTGATGAGAGCAACTTCCGCCATAAATGAAAGGTAATCTATAATTATTAAGATGAAAGAAACTATCTTATTTTGTTTTGTTGCCTTCAGCTACTAGAATGTGCATCACCCTAACTTCCTATTTGCCAACTCAAATGCAAATAGTATGCTCTACCGGTAAAACTCGAAAAATTAAAATTTCGTGTAAAAGTTCATTTATTTCAGTAATTGAACTGAAAATAATATATTATATAGATTCATTACATGCAAAGTGAGATATTTCCAAGGGGTAATCCACCAGCCGGAAACTGAAGCCTCCCGGACGCCGCCACTGTAGCAGACCATCACCCGCTGTTAGCATTCCATTGACTCTCATTCATTTTTGCGTTACTTTGACAGTGAATAACTTTACATCTGAGGCGTCCAAAGACTCCATTCGTCCATTATTTATTTCTAAAGAAACACAACAATGTATAAAGGCTCCATTACCTTGTATCTTACATAATAGAATGGACCTACTGGCTTGGAAACAAGCATAAGAAAGGGTTACTTGGTCATTTATTTAAGGACATTCGGGACCAGTTTCCCTGTTAGTCAATAATTGTGATTAATTTATAAAACTTTATAGATTAAAAGGTGACTCCTTACCCTAAAACCTTTTTTTTCTTTCTTTTTTTGAAAAACAGCTTCATGGTTTTGTAAAGAGATATACAGGCACTTAAAATAAAGTTCATTGCTCCTATGTACTTAATGGACCTTCTTTCGCCCTACAATCCACCGCGTTCCTTAAGATCACTAAATTCAAGGCTTCTCGTCATTCCTGAGGATATCTGAGTCCACTAAAGGAGGGAGGGCGTTCTCGCATTTAGCTCCAAAACTCTGGAATAGCCTTCCTGATATGGTTCGAGGCTCTGACTCGCTGACACAGTTTAAAACTAGACTAAAGACGCAGCTCTTTAGTCAAGCATTCACATAATGCTTACATTTTATTCCTCTGTTATGCCATACGGAACCGTTTGCCACTGAAACTGCTTAACGCACCAGTGGGGCTCGACAGCCTTTTAGACATGGGCGTCAGAACCATTGTATATGGGTGGGACAAGACCCACCCACTTTTAAGACCAATGATATTGGACCCACTCACTTCTATTGTCTCTAATTCAGCGCATATGTCTGTTCACTTTTCTGAGCGCCTTCAGTCGAATCCATTCCACTTGAGTAATGCCCTAATAAATTAAAATCTATTCCACGTTTTAGCTCCAGCATTGATTTCCACGCTGCTGCTCAAATCCATTCCACTTGACTCATTCAGAGTCCCACCAAACACACCGGACGAGAAGCACAGTGCCATGTCTTTAAAATTCGAACACATTGAAGTGTAGGCTACTCTTATGTTACATTTATTCATTTGATGCGGTGTACGACCCCTGCAACTTTGCTGACTGCGAATTTTATTTTGCAAAGCAGATCGAGTTTGTCTGCAAAATGCTGGATGTGTTTGTTTAAGTATGGCACAATAACGCCATAAATTAATGCGCTGTTTGATTTGTGATCGTGCTGTGCTTATTCCATTCATTCCAGTATCATAGGCTACAAGTCTTAAATCATTTAAATATAGACATACAATAATATATGATATCATATCGTATAATTAACATGTACAGTATAGCAGGGGTCGGCAAGTAAGGTTTGCATCGGGCCAAAAAATATTTTTGACACTAGATGGCGGGCCAGAACATAGTCAATGGATAATAAGAAATTAAATGCAACTAGAATTGCCTGTGTGACTTTGTAACTGGTAGTGAGCTGTTACTCTGTGTTAAATCCTGAATATTCGATTTGTTGATTTATTAATAGAATCTCAAAAAGGTTGTGCGATGATTGTCTAAAAAAATCCCGATGTTTTCGGTGCTGATTCGGTGGTGACGCCGTGTTCATGTAACCAGAGGGTGACGCTGCCAATAACGCATAAACTGTCATAAGGAACCGGCAAAAGTAATGATTATGAATGTTTCAAATATAGCGAGAAAACATTTTAATTGTTTATTAGTGTCTGTGTCGACTGCAGTCATGATCGCAGTAGTTAACGCCCCTAATGAGAGAAATGCACATTCATATGGATTATATAGCCTAATCCGAGATTGGTCGGTTTCTTTTCATTTTGAATTGTTTCGTTTTAAATTAGAAATTGTTAATATTTCTATATATTTTTCGTGTCTGTGAGACAGCTTAAACGCTGAGTTTCGGTTCATTTTTGAGAAGAGCTCCAGTTTACGAGCAATGCAATTTCGGCGCTTCCATGTCCTGATTATATTTTCTGCTATTTGCTTCTAATTTATTAATCAAAACATTGATTAAAAATAAGATACAAAACGAAATACAATTTTTAGAAAGGCTTTCTACAAAACAAAACTTAATGAAGTAGTCAAAATCATGTCTGACCCACATGTCTACCGATATATTGCGCATCTTGCAACACATCCCGCCTTGCCTACACACACGTGGGGGATGCGGAATGGATAAAATAGCTTAAAAAAATAAAACAGGACTTGAATAAGCATTTTTTTAGTCATGCTCTTAACGAACTATGTTTTATTTCCTCTTTCCATATTGTGAATAATAAATGTGTATTATTTTAATTTGCTTGTTACACAATGGAGTCCAACTTATTGTAATAATTATTTGACTAGGCCTACTAGACTACTTTTAAACTTTATTTTTAAAGGAATTATTCCTTGGCATCCTCACATACTAAACTAAATTTTTTTTATTGTTTGCGTGCTGGAGCTCGTTACGCCATTATGTCCTGTGTAGAGTGATGTTAACATTTAAGTTAGCTGGTGAAAGAAAATGGCACTATCAAAGAGTCTAAAGAGGAAAGTTCACAGCGAAAATAGCCATACAAAGAATAATGAAAAGACAACTATGCGTTATTCCTTCCTAGTTTTGTAAATGCAAAGCCAGTGTGTTTTATCTGCAACGACAACCCATCACACTAAATGCGTCTCTAGCACTGCAATTTTTTACACGAAAATGAGTTTTTACGTGCATATGATACGCAGGGGATAGGTTTAGTGGTGTCAGGTGCATGTGTATTACCAGTGGCGGTTCTACTTTGAATTACACCCAGGGCGAGACCCCTTCGAGCACCCCCCCCCCAAAAAAAAAAAAAAAAACAACAACAACAACAACAACCACCCAACAATAAAATCACATACCGTTCATTAATAGAATTCAGTTATTTTGCTAGATTAAGAGGAACTGAAACTGCGCATTGGTTACTGCCTTGAATTTTATGTATGGCACACTTTTAGTTTTGACTTGTTAAACTATACTTTGTCACAAAAGTTTGTCACGAGTTTTTAAAAGTAAAAGGGTCAGAGAGATACTTATTTTGTAACACAATACTTATATCTTAAATGATTTCGAACAGCTCTCATATTAACAACTATCCAAACTGTTATAGACCTAAAATAGCTTTTGTAGCCCTATGTCTATCTTAAAATGTCAGAGGACAGAATCAGAGATTATATAGAAAATAGAAACTTCTACTTTGCATATTATAGGTTTTATAAAAAGATAAACCTCATATTTCAGCATTTAAATCAACTCTATAAAAAGAATGAGTCGATAAAGATACATTCCTGACATTTATAATGCACAGTAGCTTATCTTTCATTATTAATAGTAAAATTCGGTCCGACTTTCCCCATGGCTGTCTGACTCGTTGCTATAGAAACATGCACTGCGCTCTCCACAACGACAAAGAAGTTTTAGTAGCTAATGTATTTCCACCACAGAAAAACGCTTGCTGTAGCTCTGCTAAAAGATTTATTTAGAAGAAGAGAAAAACACACCCAAGTGTTTGGTGCACGTGCACCCCCATACTGAAAAGTTTATGAGCGCGTTTCCGTGAGCGCTTAATGCAGCGCGCTTCCCGTGCGCCTATTTGAAACACAGAGGATTTGAAATGACGACCTCGAGCGCGCAAAAGACGCGAATACGTGAACTAATCAGGAGACCACCTTGACATCGCTTCTGCACACGGCACCTTCTCAGCAAACAGGGCGCCATTGCCCATAATTGAATCGAAATTATAAAAAATAGAAAACCTTCGCGGCAGATGAACTGCTCGTGCCGCCCCCCATGTGACATGAAGAGATGCCGCCCCGGGCGACTGCCCGGTTCCGCCCGTGCCTAGAACCGCTACTGTGTATTACACGCAATAAAGTGCGTATCAAATGCACGCGAAAAACTGCTTATCATATGCACGTAAAACTTATTTTCGCGTTTAAATTGCACGATAAACACAACGCATGCTATAGAGACGTATTTAAAATAATAATAGACATTTCATGAAGGTTATTTTAGAGGTGTGTCTAGCGATCCACAGACTTTTTTTGAATGTCTTTCAGAGCTTTTCAGGCTGCGGCGCGAGCGAGATATTATTGCTGGCGGGCCAGTTTTGGATATAGGCTTGTAACAAACTTGGCTTGCAACTCAATTAAGCCAGCTCTCACTTAAGAGTTCAGGACACACACAAGGCATGAATAAATTAGGGGAAAACTGTATCAATGCTTGAAATCAGACAAAGAACGGCATAAACAGATTACCCAACAAAGTATATTGTGGACACAGCAGTTAAATCAAGAAAAATCACACTTATCCCAGAGTCCTTGATCAAATAGTCCATGTGAGAGGAGTATTGTCCTGATGTATGAATCCTTAGTCCTTGCGCCCCAGAAAGGAACCATAAATGTCCAGAAAAACGATAACAATCCTCCAAATGTGATGCACTGGCAAAAATACCAAAAAACCCCAAGTCTTCTCTTTAACCTCAATGGGTAATTAGCCCATGAATGACTCCCAAGGAGAAGACTAAAAAACACCCATCTGTTTGGTTAAAAAAATCTGCCTCTCTCGTTTGGCACAGGGCCCAGCTTCGTCTTCACCCTCCCTGGCCCTGACCATCGTGGGGCTAATTTAGATGAGAAATACTCAGAAGCTTTAGAAACAGGATGGGAACTCACCCAGACCAGGTCACCCACCTGAAATTGTGTATCTCTCCTGTGGGTATTATAGTACTTGGCTTGTCTAAGTTGTGCCTTCCTCACAGATTGTTTAACTTCTTCAGCGAAGTGATGCTGTCTCTCTATCACAGAGTATGAAGATTGAGAGGGGTTTGGTGAAAAGTGAACCAGTCTCTCAAGAGGTCCTCGAAGTTGTCTTACCAGAGTGAGCTCCGCAGGCGTCCTTTTAGTAGATTCGTGTTTAGCATTATTTATTGCAAATCGAAACTCTGCCAGCCACATGTCCTACTCTCGGTGGTTCTCTCCCACATAAGAAGCCATCATGGTCCTCAAGGTCCTGTTCACTCTTTCAGTGAGGTTGGTCTGTGGGTGGTAACTGGTGGTTAATTTTTGAGTTACTCCCCAGTTTCTGCACAAATCCACCAAGAGCTGGCTGAGGAATTGAGGGCCTCGATCTGATAGGAGGTACTTTGGGACACCCCAACGAGTGAAGATGTCGTCCTTTAAGATTCGACATATGCGTGGAGTCTTACTGTCTCTCAAAGGGAAAAGCTCAACCCATTTAGTAAAGTAGTCCACCACTACCAAAAGAAAGATATTGCCCTTTTTACTTTTAGGGAACGGTCCCATAAGGTCAACGCCAAGCATATGACCAGGCTCATTCACCTCAGTCGATTGGAGGAAGCCCAAAGGTTTTGAATTGGAAGGCTTGTACTGCTGACACACAACACACTCTTTAACATGTTGCCACACATCCTTTCTAACTTCGGGCCACCATGCCACCTCCAAAATTTTCAAAAGGGTCTTCATTTTCCCGAGATGAGCTCCTAAAGGATTGTTGTGAAAGTAGTCGATGAAAGGGAGGACAAGGGATTTTGGCACCACCAGCGTGAGGTATAACTCTGTATAACACGCCCTGCTGAATAGCCCATCTTATCCGATTAATTTGTTCATTCTTCCCTTCTACTTTACCCATCAATTCCTTTACCTGCTCGTCTTGGTCTTGAGCTTCTGCTATCTCAGCCAGAGAGGAGGGCAACTCAAATTTCCATGAGAAGGTCCTCTTTGCTACACATGCAGCCACAATTGCTTGATCTTGGATTGACCTAGATAGGGCATCAGGTACCACGTTCATTCTACCTTTCCTATACTGAACTTGGAATTGGAATCTTTGTAGCCTCAGGGTCCATCTGGTGAGTCTGGAGGTTGTCTTTGGAGCGTTTAAGGCCCACGTCAATGCTCCATGATCCGTGTAAACTACAAAGGGTACCCCCTCCAGGTAGTAGTGCCATTTTTCTACTGCCCAAACAACAGCTAGGCACTCTTTCTCCGAGGTTGGATAGTTTAGTTCGGCTCCCCTTAGACTTCACAAAGCATAAGCGATAACAAATTCTTCATTATCAATCTTTTGCGTGAGTACTGCTCCAAGGCCGATAGCACTGGCATCAGTTTGTACTTGAAATGAATGAAGAAAATTTGGTTGGGCCAGCACTGGGGCTTGCTGCAGGGCAACTTTCAGACTCTCATCACTCTGCTGACATTCTTTGGTCCAATCCCAGGGAACATTTTTTCGCTGCAAATGATACAAAGGGGCAGCAAGCTCAGCAAAATAAGAAATGAACTTGTGGTACCATCCTATCAGGCCTACGAACCTCTGCAAAGAAAGAAGATCATGAGGTATGGGATAGTTGGCAATAGCAGCTGTCTTTTCCGGATCCACTTCCACCCCTTTTCCTGAGACTACATGGCCCAAGAGTTTTAGCTCAGTCTTGAGAAAATGGCATTTCTTCAAATTCAATGTCAAATTGGCCCTTTGAAGTCTACAAAGGACCTCTTCAAGATCCTGAAGATGCTGCTGTTCAGACGGAGAGTATACAATAATGTTGTCAATGTATACAAAACAGATGCTGCCTCTCAACCCCTCTAATACCCTCTCCATGAGTCGCTGGAAGGAAGCTCCTGCATTTTTCAGACCGAATGACATTGTCAAAAACTGATATAGGCCAAAGGGGGTGAAAAAAGCAGTCTTTTCCTGGCTATTCTTCTCCATCTCCACGTGCCAGTACCCTGATTTCAAATCCACTGTGCTGAAATATTTTGCTCCATTCATGGATTCTAGAATATCATGGTTGAGGGGCATAGGATAAGCGTCTTGAGGCGTTTTAGCATTCAAACGCCTATAATCAACACAGAACCGTAGGCTTTGATCAGGTTTCAGGCACCAATACCACTGGGGATGCCCAAGGTGATTGTGAGCGCTCAATGATGCCATCTTGGAGCATCCTTTCAATCTCTTCCCGAATGATATCCTTCTTTAGAGGCGAGACTCGATAGGCTTTGCACCTAACTGGGATGTCATCTGTGGTTATGATCCGGTGGGTGGTTAGGTTTGTCTTCCCTAACTTGTTGGCACAGACAGAAGGCCATGCATGCAACAGATGTTGTATTACTTGAGGATAGCTCTGTATCTGATCATCCTTCAATGAACAATGAATCCACAGTGAACAGTTCACAGTTCAATGAATTCCACAGCCGCTACTGACTCATGTACTCCAGACTCTAATGGTAGTGCCATAAACACATTGATAACTTGTTCCTCCTGCTGGCTCCATAATTCTTCCCCAAGGGGCTGGCAGAGAAAAGGAAACACCGTCATCCGTCCATTGATACACAGTTCATAACTATGTTCTCCCACATGTAAACGTACCCCCGTTTGACTTAAAAAATCCAGGCCTAATATAAGGGGAAAAGCAAGCTGTTGGTCTGCCATCACATAAGTGTCAACTGTCCACCTCATTCCATGCCACTCGTAGGTCACATGGACTCTGCCTTCTGAGGTTTGAGCCTTCCCATCAGCTAACATGAAAGTCCTGTTGAACTGTTTCCTCAGTTGTTCACCTGGCCTAGCCAACACTTCCCACAACTGTCTCTGCATTAAAGTGAATGTGGAGCCAGTGTCTAGGATAGCTTCCACTAGCTTGCCCCGAATTCCCAAAACCACTCGCAGCAACGGAGGGGTGGTTGCCTGCACTAAAGCTAAATGTTAAGTTGGTCCAGACAAGGATTTGGAGACATTGACATGACGGGCTGTTGGATTCTTCTTGCCTTTTTCATTAGCTTTCATCTGATTTATTTAGGCCCAATAGTCTCTTTTGGAATTGAGGTCTCTCTCCACCAATGACCCAACCTTGACCAATTGCTCCACTGTATGCACAGCACCCCTTAAGCTTCCTGCCAGAGAAGGGTTACAGTTATTTAATATTCTTCTCACCACTTCTTCCTCAGGGAAGGTCAGCCTTCCACTTTAAGCATAATGCCCTGTAGTCATAAGCAAAATCTCTAATGCATTGATCAGGGCCCTGGATCTTATTCCTTTCTGCTCAGCCACCAACTCCTGGCAGGCCCAGAGAGAACAGCATTTAGGGTGGCTACAAGTTCAGTGTCTGACAAGTGTCTGAGTGTCAAAAAATTTTCACATCGCTCCACAAACTCCACTACATCACTGGTTTCTCTGGTTTCTCCAAAACGAGGGAATTCTAAATGAATTGGGGGTTTGGGGTAGGAAGCAGTTGGTATAATTGATTGCATTCTCTCACTGTCTGAAGTGGCAGCCCCAAAGGAAAAACGGGTCATTGGAGTGCTGGTTTTCCTAATAAGGTCAACTTCCTTTCGCCACTTTTCATCCCTTCTTTGAAGACAGTCTATAACTCCATTTTCAAGCTTAGCCAAAGATCTTTGCATGAAATTTTCAATGTCATCGAACCGTTGATTCACCACATCTCTAAATACAGCTTCACGGTTCACTGCACTCTCACAAGATGTTCGAAAACCATCTTTCAAGGTTTCCATTTCAGCACGTAATTCTTGGACTGATTGAGAGAGGTTTGATATTACTAAATCTGTACTT
The DNA here is from genome assembly GCA_030378365.1 of Hybognathus amarus. NCBI lineage: Eukaryota > Metazoa > Chordata > Actinopteri > Cypriniformes > Leuciscidae > Hybognathus > Hybognathus amarus. The sequence continues at coordinate 55,654 of JAQIUQ010001116.1, read as the reverse complement.
CCAATCTCATTTCTTACTGGATTTACAACAGGTTGAGCCTCATCATCACTCTCTTCAGCGTGACTGTCAATATACATTTCCCCCAACAGTGAGCTTATCTCTATTACGGATTTGGGATTCCTGTATATATTTCCAGGTGGAGCAGGATTGAAAGGAAGGGACTCTGCTACACCCACATTATCTACTGGAATTAACTCTGCCTCTGAATTAGAATTACCAGTTTCCATTGTAAGTATAAAACACTGTTTGTCACAAGCTAAGCTTGGTGACTGAAAATAGATTACATGGACTTGACACACATGCACACATCACTACCTGATTATGCCGGCATTTACCATCTTTTAAATCAGAATGGTGTTGTGTAATTGTTTTACCCTATTTGGAATGAGTTTGATATCTATAGGTGTCTGTTTGCTCCAACATGCTGTTCAATTCAATAATTTCTTTTTAGAAGAAAACTTCACAACCAGTTGATTGCAGTCAGAATTACCTTTTATTTCTTGTAAGAATCCCCCCAAACCTTTGTTTTGGCTGTTGGCCTTCTAGACTCATGCTGCACGATCAAACAGTCTGTCTGATTCAAACAGGTTTTTGTAGCATTAGCATAGCCTAATTGGACTGATCCATTTGTAGTTTTGTCTGGGGGAGGGGTCTAGCAGCTAAATATGTTTTTCTTTTTCATTTTCTTTTTTTTGTTATGTTTTCTTGTGTGTGTGGTTAAGTACCCATGGGTTTACACAGTGTTATTTGTGAATGTTTAATGTTTTATTATTTTTATTTGCGTGTATAATGTATTGTGTGTTCGATCCCTGCTTGTTCATTTGGTACAGGCCAAGGGTGGAGTTAGCCCATATAAATATGGAGCTATAGAGCTTATCAAGTTAGTCTTGGTTGGACAAAGCCAAAGGAAAGACCCTGTTGCAAATTGGACCAAATCTTTGGTGTAGCCATTTTTGCACATTGTTGCAGTTTCGTTTTGTCAGTTTGTTTGTATTCCAGTATGTGACCATGTACATATATATATATATATATATTTTTTTTTTCCTCATTTTTGTCAAAATAAATCACCTTTTTGGGATCCACTGAACCTTTTTCCAGCTTATTTAAAATGATCCTCTAAGGCCAGGGGCCATCCTTTTACAGTTGGTGTCAGAAGTGGGATAGCCCTGGTCATAAACAAGCTGGATTTTTTTTTTGCTCATTGAGATGCCACCAAAGCTGAGGGGTCAGCCTGAGGAGGGCACTGAGCAGGGGCTGGGACAAGGTGCCACTGGAGATTTGTTCCCTGCTGAAGTTACTTCATCTGGAGGAGAAGGGGCCATTACCAGTCTTGCCCGTATGTTCGAGAGTTTTATGGAATATCAGAAAAACCGTGATGACAGGCAAGAGAGAGAGACGGCCCGTCGGGAACAACAATACAAAGTCCTCCAGCATCAAGTCAGCCAGATACAGCTGGACTTTGAACACACCAGGGCTGAGGTCTCTTCTGTGGGTAAACCAGCTCGAGTGATGGATCAAGAGCTACGTATGGCAAGGCTGGGAGATAACGATGACATCGAGCATTACCTCACCACCTTTGAAAGACTGGCAGAAGTCTTCAAATGGCCAAAGGAGGACTGGGCTATACGCCTTATTCCATTGTTGACTGGTAAAGCACGGAGTGCTTTTGTCTCTATGGACCCAATGTTGACACAGGACTATATTGCAGTTAAACAGGCTATCTTGTCTAAATATGAAATAAACTCTGAAACCTATAGACTGAGATTCCGAGGACGTGAGACAGCAGTGGAGGAAACTCCCGAGAACTTTACGTCCGCCTCAAGGATCTGTTCTATAAATGGGTAAAGTTTGACAGTTGCAACAAGGAGGACATTATGGAGACTCTGGTGTTGGAGCAATACCTGCGAGTGCTCTACCCGGAAATAAGGACTTGGGTCAAAGAAAGGAATCCTTCCACCGCTGAGGAAGCTGCTACGCTGGTTGAGGCCTACATTGCTGCACGAAAAGGCCCTGGCAACTATCGGTATGCAGGCATCTTACATCCTGGCAGGGGTAAGTCTGAAGGAACTGGGGTTGGTTCAAACTCTTATACCACTAGCCAAGCCAAGATTCTGAAGCCCTTCCACAGATAAGACTTATACTGCTAAGGCCCCACCATTAGGGCAACATTCTGACAAGGCCGATGTTGTGTGTTTTAATTGTGGAGAACGTGGTCACACTAGCCCCTTTTGCCCCTTGAAAAAGCCAAAAACCACCAGTCTATGCTGGGTGCCCCGTCCTAACCAATCCCTCACCCATGGCCATAATCCCGAGCCCACTATAACTGTCTTGCTTAATGGCAAACCTCTCACTGCCCTGATAGACACAGGTTGCTCCCGTACTCTGGTACAGTCTCAGTACATCCTTAGAGAGATATGGAATGAGGATGAAACCTGTGTCCATTGTCTGTGTACATGGAGATAGAACAGAGTTACCCACAGCAGATGTATATATTGAGATACACAGCCAGCCTTATCTGATGAGAGTTGGGGTAGCCACCAATCTCCCCTACCCCATTTTGTTGGGTACTGATGTCCCTATTTTGTCAGATCTAGTGCAGAGCAGCAATTGGTGTGGTGTAGTTACCAGAGCCCAAACCCAGCGTATAAGGCAGGAGACAGAGGCTAATGCTTTGAATGAGATGCCTTTTTCAACTGCTGACATAGAGGCAGAGCCTAAGCCCACTGACAAAGAGAGGTTAGAGCGGCGTAGGGAGGAGGTGAAGAGACTTGTAGACAACACTAACCATGTTGAGCTGGATCTGGGGGAACCTGAACTAACTGAGTCTGATGTTACCATACCTAACAACCTAGCTAATCTACAAAAGGAAGACCCCTCTCTAGTGGAGTGTTTTAAGCAAGCTGAGGAGGAAGGTTGCCTTTTGCAAGGTTTTGGAGAAACATATGTTCTCAAGGCAGGCCTACTCTATACCCTGCCAACACAGTCATGTGGGGCCCACATTGGTTTGACCTGGGCTGTCTAACTGGGACCCAGCCAGTTTTGTCCAAGGTTTCCATGGTGGCCCCAGATGGGTTTGCCCAGATGAAATGAACACTGCTCAGTGTGCACACTACAGGCTGTTAAATGTAACACTGAATCAGTGTTGGAGTTAATGAGATAATTAATTAAATAATGATTGAGCATTATCGGAGAACACCTGCTGTTAATAAGCAGAAGCACTGAAGAAAAGAGAAACACAAGAACTACTTCCAGCCTCAGCTTTAGATGAAATCAACTGAAGATAAATACACAAAATCTCTCAAGATCTGATTAAACAACTCCACAAACAGCATTACCATCTTCACTTATTACTAACCAGATTTACTTTATTTCTGGTAGACATCTACAGAAGATCTTATAGAAAATTAACTGAGGTTAATAGTATAGTTTGATGTCACCATTATAGTGATCAGTGTTTGCTTTAGTTGGCCTCTTTAATTTTAACATTAGCTTCTCTCTGCTCAGTTGTATCAGATTGTTATGTTGAGAACAACAAAAAAAGATACAATCAGATGTTGTAAACTGATTGATGAGTAGAATATAATCATGTAGTGGCTTAACTCACTAATATTGTGTGTGAGTTTTAAACTGGTGATATGTTATTCATTTTTTGTTGTTGTTTTGATTCAACAGCAAGAGAACCAGCACATTTTTATAAGAAACTCAAATTATTTTTAACACCATTTACACATTTTGTATAGGGCTGGGCGATATATCGCATGACATTGTTATGTGCATCTCTTCAGTAAAGCCGGTTCCTTGATTAGTAGTAAATCACCTTCACCTGCTTTCAGATGGCCGATATGAGTGTTAAAGTTATTGAGATAATTAAGTGATTAATTGAGTGATGATTGAGCATCATTGAAGACACCTGATGATCACAAGCAGAATCACTGAAGGACAAAATCTAAAATTGTAAGCCACCGTTATGGAGATCAGTGTTTGCTTTAGTTGGGCTCTTGACACTTATACAGTTCAAACTTCTTTTGACTGTTGTTATTGATTTATAACAGTCAAATGAACAAAGAAAACTGTGATCTGATAGTGTTCGTTATGTTTTGACATAATCATGCTGTGATCTGAAAAATAAAAACGCATTCAGATGATCTGGTTTTACTTCTTAGCAACCATTTAGTAGTTCTATGGCATATGATATTTGTGTATTTCTTGTAGTTCAAAACAGTTGAAAAAATTTTCTGATAAAATCACTTTCAAATGCATTCATTTAGAAACACAGACATCAATAATCAGTCTGTGTATCTCAATCGTGGTGACAAAATTAATCCTTGTTGCCACCAATCACAACTCATTAATGCCTCCCATCATGCATTGCGGTATGAATAAATTATGATCTGAATTGTCCATGTAATTTACTTTTCCTAATTCCTTGACACCATAATTGAGATGCATTGACTGAATCTTGAGGTCTGTGTGTGCCTAAGGGAAAGGGTTTTTAGGGCCCAAGCCCTGAAAGGGCTCTATTGTTTTCCTTAGGATTATTTTTTTATAACTTTTAAAAAATCCTTTATATTTTATTTTATTTTCTGAATTGATTTTGCAGAATCACAATTATAGTGTAACCAACAGCATAAATCTCAGCATTTAGTTCAAATGATGAATGATATAATGTAACCAACACAACTAGATCACTCTTTTCTTTGTTCATCTGGCAGGTGTGACTCAGATACAACAGCCAAACAAAATATGAATTTAATAGTGTAAGGGTCCAGAGCCCAGCTAAAGCAAACACTCATCTCCATAACGGTGACCTGAAATTCCGGGTTTCTCCTTCAGTAATTCTGCTTTAGGTGTCTTCGATAATGCTCAATCATCACTCAATTATTCACTTAATTATCTCATTAACTTTAACACTCTTGAGTGTTAATTTAACACTCATATCTGTGTCATATCTTCCATCTGAAAGCAGGTGAAGGTGATTTACTACTAATCAAGGAACCGGCTTTACTGAAGAGATGCACATAACAATATTGTGCGATATATCGCCCAGCCCTATACAAAATGTGTAAATGGTGTTTTAAAAAACTATTGGTAAAAATGTGCTGGTTCTCTTGCTGTTGAATCACAACAATAAAACAAAATGAATAACATATCACCGGTTTAAAACTCACACACAATATTAGTGAATTAAGCCACAACATGATTATATTCTACTCATCAATCAGTTTAGCAGAAAGAAGCTAATGTTAAAAAGTAAAGAGCCCAACTAAAGCAAACGCTGATCACTATAATGGTGACATCAAACTATACTATTATTTTCAATAAATAATCAACATCTTAACCTCAGTTAATTTTCTATAAGATCTTCTGTAGATGTCTACCAGAAATAAAGTAAATCTGGTTAGTTATAAGTGAAGATGGTAATGCTGTTTGTGGAGTTGTTTAATCAGATCTTGAGAGATTTTGTGTATTTATCTTCAGTTGATTTCATCTCAGGCTGAGGCTGGAAGTAGTTCTTGTGTTTCTCTTTTCTTCAGTGATTCTGCTTATTAACAGCAGGTGTTCTCCGATAATGCTCAATCATTATTCAATTAATTATCTCATTAACTCCAACACTGATTCAGTGTTACATTTAACAGCCTGTAGTGTGCACACTGAGCAGTGTTCATTTCATCTGGGCAAACCCATCTGGGGCCACCATGGAAACCTTGGACAAAACTGGCTGGGTCCCAGTTAGACAGCCCAGGTCAAACCAATGTGGGCCCCACATGACTGTGTTGGCAGGGTAGGAAGAGTAAGGAAGAAGGAACTCAGTTGGTTGTAGCTAAAGCGTACAGGAAGGAGGTGCTTGAGCTTGGACATACCATTCCTTGGTCTGGTCATTTAGGTTTCATGAAGACCCTTATGCGAATTTCTAAGAGGTTTTATTGGCCTAAGATGTATACTGAAGTGAAAGAGTACTGCAAGTCTTGCCCAGAGTGTCAACTCACAACTAGTTATAAACCGGCATATGCACCACTGCACCCATTACCCGTCATTGATATGCCTTTTGAGCGTATTGGAGTAGATGTGGTAGGTCCACTAGAAAGGAGCCAGTCAGGGAACCGATTCATTCTTGTTATCTGTGACTATGCCACTAGATACCCTGAGGCTTATCCTCTTAGAGAAATCACTGCTAAGCAGGTAGCGACTGCACTTCTCAGACTCTTCACTCAAGTAGGCATACCTAAGGAAGTCCTAACAGATCAAGGCCCAAATTTCATGAGCCGCACCCTTAACCAGGTTTATCAACTCTTGGGAATTAAGAGAGTAAGAACCACCCCTTATCATCCTCAGACAGATGGCTTGGTTGAAAGGTTCAACAAAACCCTGAAGAATATGCTGAAAAAGTTTGTTTCAGAGACTGGAAAGGATTGGGACAAGTGGTTGCCATATCTGCTGTTTGCGTATCGGGAGGTACCCCAAGCATCAACAGGGTTTTCTCCTTTTGAACTCTTGTATGCTCACCCAGTCAGAGGTCCTCTTGATGTTTTACGAGAGGCCTGGGAAGTATCAGAAAGCCAGGTCAAATAAACATTATTTCTTATGTCCTGAAGATGAGAGAACAGTTGGAGAAAACTACAGCTATGGCTCGGAAAAACCTCCTTCAGAACCAAGCACGTCAAAAGGAATGGTATGATCAAACAGCCAGAACCCGCAGCTTTGAAGAAGGAGATGAGGTACTGTTACTTCTGCCTACGTCAGAAAACAAGCTACTGGCCAAGTGGCAGGGCCCGTACCGGGTTCAACGGAAGGTAGGCCCAGTCACCTATGAAGTGTACATTCCATCTAGAAGTAAGCCTTTGCAGACATTTCATGTTAATCTACTAAAAAGATGGCATGCACGGCCTCCATCCCCTGTTTCTCTAACTGTCACCAATGAATCAAGTCCAGAGCAATCCTTGTTCATCCGAGCGGTGGAGGACGAAGAGGAAGTAGAGGAACAATACTTCCCGGTTCCTCGCCAATCTGCTATGCTGGACTTGAGCAAACTATCAGAACCTAAGAAACAGCAATTACTGGATCTGATACCACCGGGCTCATTTAAAGAGACACCAGGTTTGACCAACATGGTATCACACCACATTACTCTACACAGTTCTAAACCCATACGCCAACCTGTTTACAGAATACCAGAACGAGCTCTTGCCTGTCTTTAAAGAGGAGTTGGAAACCATGCAGAGCCTGGGGATCATAGAGCCATCAGCCAGTGAGTGGAGTAGTCCAGTCATCTTGGTGCCCAAAGAAGGATGGCAGCCTTCGGTTCTGTTTGGATTTTCGGAAGGTAAACAGTGTCAGCAAGTTTGATTCCTATCCCATGCCCAGGGTAGATGACCTTGTGGAACGACTGGGACGAGCCAAGTACATCAGCACCCTAGACCTGTGTAAGGGCTATTGGCAGGTCCCATTGACCCCAGAGAGTCAGGAAGTGACAGCCTTCCGAACACCGTTCGGACACTTCCATTTCCGCGTCCTTCCTTTTGGAATCCATGGAGCTCCGTCCACCTTCCAACGAATGATGGATCAGCTCCTGCGAGGTACCGAAGGGTACGCGGCCGCCTATTTAGATGACATTGTCGTCTATAGCCAATCATGGGAAGAACATCTGCTTCACCTGAAGGATGTTCTAGGGAGGATTAAAAGTGCAAGTCTCACCCTTCGCCCTGACAAGTGTTTTTTGGCCAAGCGAGAAACACAGTATCTGGGGATTCGTTCTGGGTCATGGAGTGATTCGACCTCAAGTCAGTAAAGTTGAGGCTATTAAGTCTGCTAAAAGGCCACAGACTAAGAAAGAAGTACGGTCCTTCCTTGGCCTCAGTGGGTGGTATAGACGGTTTATACCAAACTTTTCTGCACGAGCTGCTGCACTAACTACTCTCACCAAAAAGGATAAACCAAACAAGGTTGTGTGGACTGAAGAATGTGAACTTGCTTTCCAGGGCTTAAAAGACACTCTCTGCAAAGAGCCAATCCTGCAGAGTCCTGATTTTGAACAGGATTTTACTGTACAAACCGATGCGTCCGAGCATGGCATTGGAGCTGTTTTGTTGCAGGGGAAGTCAGGACAACGAAGACCGGTGGCTTACATTAGTAGGAAGCTCCTTCCCCGTGAGTCTAGGTACTCTACGGTGGAGAAGGAGTGTTTGGCTATCAAATGGGCCCTGGACTCCTTACGTTATTATTTGCTGGGCCGCAAATTTAGACTGGAAACTGATCATCAGGCCCTGTCCTGGTTGGGTCAAATGAGAGACACTAATTCTAGGATCACAAGATGGTTTTTAGCTATTCAACCATTTGATTTTGAAGTCCTTTATAGGTCAGGCACCCAAAACTGTACAGCTGACTACCTCTCACGGACACCTCATAAGGTGTCTGGAGAAAGGGGGGAAATGTCACAAGCTAAGCTTGGTGACTGAAAATAGATTACATGGACTTGACACACATGCACACATCACTACCTGATTATGCCGGCATTTACCATCTTTTAAATCAGAATGGTGTTGTGTAATTGTTTTACCCTATTTGGAATGAGTTTGATATCTATAGGTGTCTGTTTGCTCCAACATGCTGTTCAATTCAATAATTTCTTTTTAGAAGAAAACTTCACAACCAGTTGATTGCAGTCAGAATTACCTTTTATTTCTTGTAAGACCCCCCCCAAACCTTTGTTTTGGCTGTTGGCCTTCTAGACTCATGCTGCACGATCAAACAGTCTGTCTGATTCAAACAGGTTTTTGTAGCATTAGCATAGCCTAATTGGACTGATCCATTTGTAGTTTTGTCTGGGGGAGGGGTCTAGCAGCTAAATATGTTTTTCTTTTTCATTTTCTTTTTTTTTTGTTATGTTTTCTTGTGTGTGTGGTTAAGTACCCATGGGTTTACACAGTGTTATTTGTGAATGTTTAATGTTTTATTATTTTTATTTGCGTGTATAATGTATTGTGTGTTCGATCCCTGCTTGTTCATTTGGTACAGGCCAAGGGTGGAGTTAGCCCATATAAATATGGAGCTATAGAGCTTATCAAGTTAGTCTTGGTTGGACAAAGCCAAAGGAAAGACCCTGTTGCAAATTGGACCAAATCTTTGGTGTAGCCATTTTTGCACATTGTTGCAGTTTCGTTTTGTCAGTTTGTTTGTATTCCAGTATGTGACCATGTACATATATATATATATATATATTTTTTTTCCTCATTTTTGTCAAAATAAATCACCTTTTTGGGATCCACTGAACCTTTTTCCAGCTTATTTAAAATGATCCTCTAAGGCCAGGGGCCATCCTTTTACACTGTTCAACCAAAATGGGAAGTAACAAATCAGAAAACACAGTTAAATCAATTCAATTCATTACCACCATACACATGAGTGTTCCCCGTATGGGCCACCATCTGTAACAAACTTGGCTTGCAACTCAATTAAGCCAGCTGTCACTTAAGAGTTCAGGACACACACAACCCACTGAGCAAAATGATGTCCAAAAGATGTCTTTTCAACGTCTTTGTCACAAAAGTCGGACGTTGAAAAGACGTCCACTGAGGGGCCGGAATGAAAGTTTTTATGACGTCTTTTTTGACGTGTTCTGCACGTCCGATATAGACTTTCATCGAACCCTTCGTACAAGGTTAAAAACTAGTTCAAATGTGGCCATTGTGGACATGTTTTCAACATAACTTATGGTCTCATTTAGACGATTTAAACTGTTTCTGGACCAAATAAACACTCTCAGGATGCATTAAATTAAAACTCATGTTTATTTACATTGTTTAGATGTGGTTTAGATGGTGATATTTGTTTCATTTTAAATCACCATTGTGGTGATCAGTGTTTGCTTTAGTTGGGCTCTTGGTCCCAATTCTTCTTACTTTAGCTTTTGTAACTGTTTGCATAACAACATTGATAATGCAGAGAAAGCCAAGAAAATAAAAAATCAGCTGTCTTCAGCTCTTTATTGATGGTGACAAAATCAACACAATGCAAGCATTAAACAACATCTAAACCTTTGTTTTTATATCTGAAATTTATAATTATTCATCTTGTGGAACTGTATTATTTGGACCAGTAACTTTATAATGACCACTGCGTACAATATGTTTTAAGAAAGTGAATCACATAGTCACACACAGATATCAAGATTTTGGATATGATTCTCAACTACGGTGACAACCAAAACAAAAAAGCCTGGGAATCAAGGATGTTTTGTACTATGAAAGCTACCCATCATGCATTGCAGTATGAAGCATTTTTTTTATTTATTGTCACCATTTTTGTGAATCATATGCAAAATATTGATGTCTGTGTGTGACTATATGGTACATTTTCTCAAAACATTGTGTAAATTTGCTTTTTGTTCAACTTCCATGCCATTAGCCCAAATAATGCAGTTCCACAACATTAGTGGTTATTAACTCCAGATACAAACACAAAAGTATAAACACAACATTAAATGCCCACTTTATGTTGATTTCATCATCATCATCAACAACAAGGAGCTGATGGGAGCCAATTTTCTTGGCTTACTCAGTCACAACAATGGTGTTATTCAAACACACAGTTACAACAGCCAAAGAAAAGCTAGAGTACAAATTATTGGGACCAAGAGCCCAACTAAAGCAAACACTGATCACCACAATGGTGACTTAAAATGAAATAATATCACCATCTAAACAATGTTAGGAAATTACATTGACATAAACATGAATTTTAATTTAATGTATCCTGAGAGTGTTTATTTGGTCCAGAATTGTCTAAATGAGACCATAATGTTGAAAATGGACACATTTGAACTAGTTTTTAACCTTGTACGAAGGATCCATTAACGTCTTTTTCAGACGTCCAGAACACGTCAAAAAAAGACATCATAAAAACTTTCATTCCGGCCCCTCAGTGGACGTCTTTTCAACGTCCGACTTTTGTGACAAAGACGTTGAAAAGACGTCTTTTGGACATCATTTTGCTCAGTGGGAAGGCATGAATGAATTAGGGGAAACCTGTATCAATGCTTGAAATCAGACAAAGAACGGCATAAACAGATTACCCAACAAAGTATATTGTGGACACAGCAGTTAAATCAAGAAAAATAACACTTATCCCAGAGTCCTTGATCAAATAGTTCATGTGAGAGGAGTATTGTCCTGATGTATGAATCCTTAGTCCTTGCGCCCCAGAAAGGAACCATAAATGTCCAGAAAAACGATAACAATCCTCCAAATGTGATGCACTGGCAAAAATACCAAAAAACCCCAAGTCTTCTCTTTAACCTCAATGGGTAATTAGCCCATGAATGACTCCCAAGGAGAAGACTAAAAAACACTTATCTGTTTGGTTCAAAAAACCTGCCTCTCTGGTTTGGCTTCCTTTTCACCAAAGAAGGCCTTCCTCTTCAAGGTGCCCTCCTATCAAAGTAAAAGTCCCTTTTTCCCATTACAGGATATTTCTGCACCAAACATAAAAGTCCACATACAAAAGACAGAACTTCAACTAGGGCCTGAAACCACTTAAATCATACCTTTACTTATTTTACAATGTTTTATCCACCTTCACATTTGTAAAATAAAGTATTACTAAAATAGTGTATTATTCTTAGCCCTAATACAGAAGTGTCACAGGCTATTTGAGTTGATATTACTTGCCAAGCTCTGATTTCTGAGAGATGCACGCATAGACGGATTTGTGCTCGTTTTTATTTGGACTCTCACTAATTCACATCACTAATTTTTGCATATAGATTAGATAAGGTAGGCCTATTTGGCTTCAGGAACTCCCCTAATCTACTCCAGTAAAAAAAAAAATCTTGGGATGACCCACCCACATTTTTTTTGCTTCGACGCCCATGTATTAACCACTTTATTAAAAATTAAAAGTTAATAAAAAATCCTACTGATGTACTACTGGAGGTTCACACTTTTATGAAGTAAAGGGCCATACCTTTTAGCCTGCACTTCAGTGGTGAAGCCCACTGTATTCCATCTGTTTTGTAAAAGCAAATCAATGAAGCATCTTGTTCATGTACATCTTCGGAAACATCTATGGTCAAATGCAGAGTTTTTCCATTTTCATTGCGTTGTAGAACTTCCTTTGTGAACAGATAGCATGCCATCTGGGGGTCCACCACAGTTTTCCATGCTATGAATAATAAACGTTGAAGAGTACTGTTATGTAAGGAAAACATTTCGTGATAAAATATGATGTGATATATGATCATAATTACAGTAGCAGAAAGTAAAAGCTGCAGCAGGCAATTTTAACAAAACACAAGGCCAAGTTGAAGAGGCCAGACAGACAACCCTTGATTATACAGGACCTCTGTGATTGGCTAGTTAAAAAGGTAGCTAACCGTCATTGGTTGTTTAAGTCCGTCAGATTTTTTCTTTTACTAATAAAGGGCATGTGCTCAAACTCACACTTTTATACATACTTAACACTTAAGTCAAATATGTGTGAGACGTTATGGTCAAACTTAAACTTTTAACATAACTTCCTAATTTAAACACAAAATCTAATGACACAATAATTACTATAACATGTTTACTAGGAATAAAACACAGGAAAAAAAACAATAAGACAAACTCACTGCTCAATGGTCCATCAGTATTTGACGAAGTATTAGCGTTATTCAGTTCAGGTTCTGAACTCCATTCATCTGTCCCTGATGATGAACCACACATCCTGGGCCCTGATGACAGACCTGATGTGCTGGGTCTCGAAGATAGACCTGATGTGCTGGGTCTTGAAGATAAACCTGACGTGCTGGGTCTCGAAGATAAACCTGACGTGCTGGGTCTCGAAGATAGACCTGATCGGGCTGGGCCCTGATGATAAACCTGATGTGCTGGGTCTCGAAGATAAACCTGACGTGCTGGGTCTCGAAGATAAACCTGACGTGCTGGGTCTCCAAGATAGACCTGACGTACTGGGCCCTGATGATAGACCTGACGTGCTGGGTCTTGAAGATAAACCTGACGTGCTGGGTCTCGAAGATAGACCTGACGTGCTGGGCCCTGATGATAGACCTGACATGCTGGGTCTCGAAGATAAACCTGACGTGCTGGGTCTCGAAGATAAACCTGACGTGCTGGGTCTCGAAGATAAACCTGACGTGCTGGGTCTCGAAGATAAACCTGACGTGCTGGGTCTCGAAGATAAACCTGACGTGCTGGGTCTCGAAGATAAACCTGACGTACTGGGTCTCGAAGATAAACCTGACGTGCTGGGTCTCGAAGATAAACCTGACGTGCTGGGTTCTCGAAGATAGACCTGACGTGCTGGGTCTCGAAGATAAACCTGACGTGCTGGGTCTCGAAGATAAACCTGACGTGCTGGGTCTTCGAAGATAAACCTGACGTGCTGGGTCTCGAAGATAAACCTGACGTGCTGGGTTTTGAAGATAGACCTGACGTACTGGGTCTCGAAGATAGACCTGACGTGCTGTGCCCTGATGATAGACCTGACGTACTGGGCCCTGATGATAGACCTGACATACTGGGTCTCGAAGATAAACCTGACGTGCTAGGTCTCGAAGATAGACCTGATGTACTGGGCCTTGATGATAGACCTAATGTACTGGGTCTCGAAGATAAACCTGACGTGCTGAGTCTCGAAGATAAACCTGACGTGCTGGGTCTCGAAGATAAACCTGACGTGCTGGGTCTCGAAGAGTAGACCCTGACGTACTGGGCCTCTGATGATAGACCTAATGTACTGGGTCTCGAAGATAAACCTGACGTGCTGAGTCTCAAAGATAAACCTGATGTGCTGGGTCTCGAAGATAGACCTGACGTACTGGGCCCTGATGATAGACCTGACGTACTGGGTCTCGAAGATAAACCTGACGTGCTGGGTCTCAAAGATAAACCTGACGTGCTGGGTCTCAAAGATAAACCTGACGTGCTGGGTCTCAAAGATAAACCTGACGTGCTGGGTCTCGAAGATAGACCTGACGTACTGGGTCTCGAAGATAGACCTGATGTACTGGGCCCTGATGATAGACCTGACGTACTGGGTCTCGAAGATAAACCTGACGGGCTGGGTCTTCGAAGATAGACCTGACGGACTGGGCCCTGATGATAGACCTGACGTACTGGGTCTCGAAGATAAACCTGACGTGCTGGGTCTCAAAGATAAATCTGACGTGCTGGGTCTCGAAGATAGACCTGACGTACTGGGCCCTGATGATAGACCTGACGTACTGGGTCTCGAAGATAAACCTGACGTGCTGGGTCTCGAAGATAGACCTGACTTACTGGAACCTGATGATAGACCTGACGTGCTGGACCATAATGACCCATGTATTTCCTCTGGACTTGAAAAATGGAACATCTGCATGAAGTTGTCCAGTGTCACTGGACAATCTGTGAAAAAGCACAAAATAGAAACATTTCTTGATCCTTCTTAACACAATTGTGAATGGTCTATGTTTTGAATTTATGAGTTTTTACTCTTGCAAAAGTCATTCAAGTTAAACATGTCACAGATCTCACAAGATCTGACAAGTCTAGGCATTTTCATTTCCATAGCATCCATCAATGGCCATGGTAGTGTCAAATGTAATGCAGGCATAATGATGATGATGATGATGATGATGAAGAAGATAAAATAGTAAATTATGTGCGATTGCTTGCTATCTAATCGAAGTGATCTCATTATCTCAAACCAAATGTAAGAATAATGGTGCGTTCACGTGCTATGGTAATTATGGTAAATACCAAAAGCCGACGTGGAAAATGCACATGAACACCCCCTCATGTGGTATTTTCCACTGGGCAACTCGGTAGAATATTTTGATGGACGAGTTGCCGGTGTTGAGATAAACTTTGACCTTTTCAAAATGTCGGAGAGCACCGCGAGAGTCATGAACAATGTTCCCTCTAAGCTGCGCGCACCTCTGATGTCCGCGGCCGCGCACTTCTGAAGCCATGCCGCGCAGAAAATAAAAAAATGCCACGTAGAGGACTGACGCGAAATGTGTGGGGAAATCCATTTGATTGTAGTTTAATAACTTTTGCTATGAAGTGCAGTTGTATGTTTGCATAGAATTCATTTTGAATGCTATATTATATGCTTTCAAAATCTGAGGTAAAATAATCTGTTATTTTGTGGCAAATAGTGACCTATTTTTAACTAAAAATAAATAATGTGTAGCCTACTCATAACCAGTGTAATTTCTTCATTCTGTCAGCCGCGACGTCGCAGAATAGGAATCGTTTCTAAATTAGAAACGTCGCGTGTCGCCGTCGCGTCTGGTTAGGACAAAACTCTGATTAACATGGAAAAGATACCTTTTATCGCGGCGTCGCGTGTAGGACACGGTGTCGTGTTTTGCGGACCAAAGCTCAATACGAGAGGCAACGAGAAATGCAAATACATGTGAAATAAAATAACATCATAATGTTTTAAAGAAAAGTGTTGGAAATAACGGTTGATGCACAGAACGGTGTGTGTGGGGGACTTTCAGGCATGGTTAGATTACTATAAAAGAGTTCACATATTCACTTTTCTTGAAAATATTTAGCTATTAGCTGTTAATAATATAATATGTAAACAAATTGAAGCATTTAAACTGATATAGCCTATTATATCACTTCAAATACTTCAATTCGGATTTTTTTAAATATCATATTATATAAGGCCTATATTTTATTATATTATAAGCCTAAATACAGAATCTCACTAGGGTATTGTTTAGCTTATATTAGGCCTATATTTTATTATATTATAAAAAATAAAGAACCTCACATATTGTTTAGGGCTCATTGCCATTAAAAAGTTTGAAACCCCCTGCTAAATACAATATTGGAAATTCATAAGCAATAAACAATCATTTAACTTTGATGGGTTAAATGATTGTTAATTCCTTATGAATTTCCAATATTTTCTTTAGCAGGGTTTTCAAACTTTTTAATGGCAATGAGCCCTATTCAATACACAATTAATTGACTCTACAAAAACACTTTATGGTTTTCCCAAACCATCTCAATGTAACAGCTTACTTTTCTTTCTGACTATATTCTATTATTGTAAAGAATTGAACTGTCCTTCAGAAGATTTTGTAAATTGTTTTTTCATAGTATTTCTTGGTAAAGATTGTACAGTTAACAGCACAGTAATAAAATAAAATAAAAAATCAGATAACCTAAAATGTGCTTCTTGGCATCTTAATGAATTGCTTGTTTTTCAAGAATATGATTTAATATCAATAAGTTATATCAGGGGTCAAATAAAATAGAAATGGCACATTCAAGTTAAAAGTTACAACTGAATGTTGAAACCATTGTGTTTCTACGTATGCTGGTCAGGTATAGGTACAGGTACAGCTACAAAAAATATTTTTGCTCAGGTGGCAAAAATGTCCGCCCAATAGAAAAAAAATTTTGCTCAGCAAGAAAAAAAATTGGTCATGAATGGTAAAAATATTTATGATCTAGAAAATATACAGCATATTATTTACCTTTTGATAAATAATTTTCTTGCTGTTGCAGATGACTTAAGCAATCTAAAATAGCTTTAGCTAAATAACAGGTCTGGAACTCCATCTTTTAACCACATTACGACAACAAAAGCACTTGAACGCAACACAATGGTAAATACCAGTTCACAAAGTGGAAAATATCCTATTTTCCATAACACGTGAACGCACCATAATTCTATACCTTCATTAGATCACACAAAACAAGACATGTTTCAGAATGTGTTCTTTCATGTCATTCCCTTAGTAAAAATATTTTTATTTCAAATTTGCAAAATATTGATGTAGACTTCTTTTTCCAAATGCTTGTGTTTTTATTTGTCGTTTTTTATTTTACAATGTCAAACCAGTGTACTGAGGAAATGTCCCCAATAAGCTGAATAAAACTGACAAAAACTAAACAAAGATTTTGTGGTTGCATCCACACTGCACTGCACTAGATTATTTACTATCAAGCACAGGAAAACAGACAAGAAGTGTGGTGACACAAAACAATCGACTCCCTACAAATACTAACACAGACAGGGAATATATACACAGATCTAACAAGACTAACAATGAACAGCTGGCAACAATGATATGGGGAACAGCTGAGTGCAATGAAGTGATTTGTGACAGTGACAGACAGAATGCTGGGAAATGAAGTCAAATGTGAAGGACACCATGAGAATGAGGACCTCTAGTGACAAACAAGAGAAACAAAACCAGACACTGTGACAGTAACAAGCAAACACACATGCGTGTCTCACATATTGCACATATCATGAGGAGGGGCAAACCTGCGTACTGCAGCTTTATGTTTTTTATTGATGTGGTAAAACATTAGACAACAGCTAGACCAATTCTATTGTTTCTAACTATTTTTGAAAGAATCCTACCTGTCAACACACTGATTGGCATGAATGACAAGTATTGAACGGGGAAGTTTTTTCTGGCAAACTGGACAAAGCTGTATGGATGGTAGTTTTAAGAATTATTAAATACACAAGAATGACATATTACATGCAAGTTCAACAAAATGCTATACCAGAAACAATAAATCATACCTCGCAACGGTCATCTACGTCCTCCTCTTCTTCCTCACCCAAATCGATCACTTCCTCTGTATGTTCTTCCTGCAATGGAGATAAACATGGCTGTATCCTTGAAGATCTGAGTAGAAGGCCTTTTACGTGCAGGTCCAACTCAATGCAACAATAAGTCAATGAAACAAATGTAATAGATAATGGACAGCTCCTATGTCATTAATTAAGGTGTTTCTGAAAATGAAAGCATTTACACTCGTGGCATGAATCCTTCAGCGTTTCCTCTCATTTTTACTGATGAAATTCCTAAATTCCAGTCACTTATCTTTTAGCCTTTTTTCACGACAGCCTTCATGCATTATCTTTTTGAACTCTATAATGACTTTGTATTTAAATACTCAATATAAATGTAAACTTACAAAAAGAATGCCAGAAGTAAGAAACTAACAATTTAACCATGTAGACAACCAAATTTCAAGGACTTCAGTGTGTTGGTACTCACATTGCAATTTAGAACATGAAGTACAAGCATTTGTAAGGGCATTGCTAGGCCACATCGTCTGCAGTTTGCCTTTGGCATTCTTGCGAACTCTGGGGCATGTGGAGGTAGAGGGTTGGTGCATAGATTCTCTTGAAGGGGCACAATGTAGATACAATTTTTGCCATTATTTGAGTAATTTTTTAAGATTCTAGTCGAGTAGCCCTCTGAGTCGGTTGAAATAATCTGCAATTTTTCTTTGTCCGCTGCCACCTTTAGATAACAAAATCATGATTAATCCTCAGCACTTCATAGTGTTGCAAACCATTAAGACATAGATAAAACATTATTCAAAGTCACCAAAATAATAGATTACAGAAATACAACTTTTACTTGAAATGACATATTTACAGTAGGTGGACAACCAGAATGTCGTTTACCGCCGCGGCAAGTGCCGCGGTAAATCCACCGCGGCAAAAATAAACCAGCCGTATTTCAAAGTCGGTGGCGAAATGACCACCAGGTGGCGCAAAGGGACATTTAGCGAAAGCAAAACGTAATTATGTAAAATTAGCCTACATTTTAAATAGAATATAGCTTTAACTAGAACATAAACTTTTAGGCTATAGGAGAACATTTAATTAATCAAAAGTTAAAATAGGCCTATCTCGCAGTCAGCGAAAATAAAGTGGGTGCTTTCAATGACGCTATTGAGGAATGCGAAGACTGAAGAACGCTTCTCTCGCGTGCGCACACTGACTGCTGAACAACCGAACTTCTGGGCATTTCTCAGTGAGAAAAGTTGTGGTCGAGTGGTAGAACTTTGGTACAATCATTTTGATGACACTGTTTCAAATCCCACATAAACATGTATTAAAATTACCTTGCATTTATATTTTACATTAAGGAACAAATCTCTTCCAACAGATTGACTGAATTTACATCTTCAAAAGCAGTTATGTTAAAAAAAGAAAATAAAACTTAATGGGATTCCATGTAGATAAAAAAAAAAAAAGCTAAGCAAGTTGCGATATGCCGGTGGGGTAGCCTATTTCCCCCCTCCACAGTAATCAATGCTATAATTCACCTAAATAGACAATATCAAATATGTGTATATATATATATTTTTTTAAATATGCAACACGCACGTTTAAACAACAAATAGCCTAATAAAATCTGAACCAGCGCTTCTGCTCCTGTATTGAGACATAACATGCAGCGCGCGTTTCAGTTTCAGTGGCCTTAATATTGTTCGACAAACGTGGCGGTGCTCACTTGAATTTATTTTTCTCATTACAGTAGAATAAAATCATCTTTTAAAACTGTAAGAGGTCTCCTTTTTCATGTAAAGTAGGGCAGTTCTAATGGACATCTAACACATGGCTGAGTGGTAGAACATAGGCCTACGGTTCTACCAATACAAAGACATGGATTCGAAGCTTGATCAAACATGGATTACTGTACTTGTATTTTATATTTAGGCTATTAATGCAGAAAGATTTGTTCTAAAACTCGGTTACACCATTTATTTATTTATTTATTTGCTTATATTTATATATTTTATGCCCATTCTAAAATCAGGTTTTATTCTGGCATTAATTCTGCCCTACACAGGGCTCTCAAGTTTTGAACTGAGTTCAGAGTGAGATTTTGGCAGCGGCCGCGAAGGCAGCAAGGGTTTGGTGTGGACGGATTTTTGATCTGATAGATGACACATATTCTTACAAATAAAATAATATTTATTTAATTCAGCAGTTCTTTGTGTGTGTGTGTGTGTGTGTGTGTGTGTGAGAGAGAGAGATGGTTAGTGTTGTTTCTTGTAGTTGGCAGATTTTGAGGCCTTCAGCACAGGGGTTGGTGGCTCCCATTTGAAGCACTGGGGTTCCAGGCCAGCCATTTTTACTGTGATGATGGATGACAGGGTTCCATCTAGTGCCAAGCAATGCGATTATTGAGGTCAATATTGCGCTTGTGATATGCCATTGCGACATAATAAAAAAATGGTTTCATGAGTCAACTTGTTTGGTTCTAAACTAAATGCGCATACAGATTTTTGAAATTAGCAATAACAACTAAATGATTGATAACACCTATAATGATCAATAAGCCATTGATGTCTGGATAAAAAATAACTCTGTAACAGGTAGGACATATACAGAAATTAAATAAAGTTATCAAACAGTATGTACTGCATAAATTATAAATTATATATAGACTACTCCTTATTAAAGCTACACAAGTTCTTTAGTCAAGAGCAGTGAGTAATTTTCTCTGTTCCCTTTGTTCTTTCATTAACTTTACTGACAGAACGCTTTATTGGTAGCTGGCCCTTTAAGAGCCGCCGGTGGACAGAGACGCGGATCTCACACACGCCTCATTCTCTCACGAGTCACAACTCTTTATGTCCATCAAAAGACTGCTCTTATGTTATGAAGATAGTCGACAAATGACATTTTGGCTTAGTTGTGTGTGTGTTGTTTTTTTTTATTTATTTTTTTTTTATTGCAAGTTAACAAAACATACATTGTTTTGTACAAAAAAAGTGATCAGTGAATTATGTATACATACAAAGGAGAGAAAGGCGTACATGGAGCACATACAAAGTAAGCAGAACAAAAATAAGCAAAAACAAGGAAGAAACAAACAAATAAACAAAAAAAACAAACAAGAAAAAGAACACAAACAAAGACAGCCAAAGACAAAAACATGTATGCAAGTACATTGGTATGTTTTAAGCAATGGGGTATTTTAGATAGAAGCAGTATTGAGATATTCATAGAGTTGTGATAGAATTGTAGTAGGAGTAGAGGCAGTATTCATATTCATAATAATAAAAATAATAATAATAATAATAATTATAACAAAGATATGAATAGTAGCGGTAACAGTGGCAATAAACAGCATTCATGATAATAATAGTAGTGGAAGGAGTGGTAGCAGAGCTGTGATAACGATATACACTATTCTCTAGGCCTGGGAGCCACTCCACCGCCGCCGGTGAGTACGACCAGCAGATCCCCCCACATAGACCACCAGCAACACCCCACCCTAATGGTTACGACTCCTTGTTTTCGCTGAGTCTTCCTCCGTGGAGTAAGATAGGGCACCATACCAGGCACCACCAGACCAAGCTCACCTGAGTCTGGCCATGACCTGACAGGACATAAGTCCAGTTTGGATGTCCCTTTTGTTTTTTGTTTTTTTTTGTTCTGTCCTCCGGCAATCTGCGGCTTAGACCCTGGTGTGCACTGGCTAGCTCCCTAGCCAGTCCCACCACATCCAGCCCAGGTATCCGTTCACCTTATTTATTTTGCTTGGCGGAATGCCAGCAGATTGGGGGTATGGACATGCTACTACCGATCATGTCGACAGGACGTGCCCGCCACACCCACCAGCCGCGCCCAGAACAGCTGCCCGACCCAGGTACTCTATGTATAATCAGTTTTATGATATCAATACCGCCATCCCTACCACCACCATCTTCCATGAGCAGAGAAGAAAAAAAGATTATAAAAAATAAATAAAGTAATAATAATAAAAAAATAGAGAATAATAATAATGATTAAGCAATTAAGCAAAAATCTATAATAATAAAGTTAATATGCAATTTTACATGAGAGATGAGGAGAATAACTTATCATACTGTAATATAAACACACATATATATATATATATATATATATATATATATATATATATATATATATATATATATATATATATATATATATATATATATATATATATATATATGTGTGTGTGTGTATACACACACATGAATTGAATTTAATAACACTCTTATTTAGATTTATTACTTAACTTATTTATTATAGGGATAGTTTGTATTAAGCATTGTGAATATTCTTATTATTAATTCATTTTATACATTGGAGTTGAGGCATTAACTCCCTTGCTAGTTTTAGTCTATATTTAAAGATGAGAGCAGTGGACTGAAGATATTGTTAAATTTGTATATTTGGTTTTTATTTGCTGATGTTAGTTTCTCTTTAATGATATGATCCCTTAGTAGATGTAGCCATTGTGTGATTGAGATTTGATATTTATTTTTCCAATTGAGTAGTATAGTTTTTTTGGCGATAGCTAGAGATAAAAGCAGAGGTTTTGAGTGTTCAAAAGAGGGGTTCATTTGAGATGTGTCACCTAAAAGACATAATAATGGGACTGCATTGATTTTAATTTTAAAAAAATCTGATAGTTTATTGACAATTTCTAACCAGAACTGATGTACCGGTGGGCATAGCCAGAGTGCATGAAAGTAAGTGTCCGGTGTATTTAAACTGCAGTTAGTACATCTGTCAGAAGTTACTAATCCCATTTTAAACATCTTACGCTGTGTAATGTGAGTTCTGTGTAAAATTTTATACTGAATTAACTGGATGTTTATGTTTGTACTTAAGCTAAAAGTGTTTCTGCAAACTGTTTTCCATAATTCCTCATTTGTGTTGATATTGAGATCCTTTTCCCATTGTTTAATTGGTACTACTATTGTTGTAGTGTCTAAAGATGATATTAGAGTGTATAATTTACTAAGTGTTTTTGATGAATTACTAATTGTGGTGATTTGTTTTAGAATTGAGGGAGGTTGTGCAATCTCCTTGTCTCCAATTGTAGTTTTAATAGAATTCCTAATTTGTAAGTAATAGTAATACTGTTCCTTTCCTAAATTAAATTTCTGAGTTAATTCTGTGAATGTCGCGAAGGTGTTGCCAGTAAACAGGTGATGTAAATGTGTGATCCCTTTCTTTTTCCATTTAATGTTGTTTAGCGGAATTTTATTGATAGTAAAATCAGGATTGTGCCATATAGGTGAGTTGGAATGTGGTGTCAATTCATGTTTTGCCAGTGTATTAATTTGCCACCAAGCGGTGAGAGTTGTTTTGATGGTTACATTCTTAAAAGATTGTTTTCTTTGATTTTTTTTGTGAGGGATGGGAGATTCGGATATAGTTATTTCTTTGCATTCTGTTTGTTCTAACTCTAGCCATGGGTTTTGGGGGTTGTCACCTTTGATCCAGTAGGAAAGGTATTGTAGATGGGACGCTAAGTAATAGTAATTGAAATTTGGTGCTCCTAGGCCGCCTTGAGATTTATTTTTTTGAAGTGTTTGTAAACTAATTTTTGGATTCTTTTTTTTCCAGTAGAATTTGCTGATTATTTGATTTAATGATGTAAACCATTTCTTAGTTGGTTGTACCGGAGTCATGGTGAATAGATATAGGAGTTTTGGTAAAATACACATTTTAACTGTTGCAATACGACCTATAATGGAAAGCGGTAGATTCATCCATCGAGTTAAATCATCTTCTATTGTTTTCAGTAGTGGATTGAAGTTGAGGTTAAACAAGTCAGATAGGCTCTGTGATATGTTTATTCCTAAATATGTAATGTTATTAATTTTGAATGGGATGTTTTGTATGCTTTGGTCATGTGATTTCATGTTCAGTGGCAAAATTGTTGATTTAGTCCAGTTTATAGAGTAGTCTGATATGATAGAATATTCATTGATGAGTTTCATTATTTCAGTAAGAGATGTTTTAGGATTTTGTATAAATAGAAGTATGTCGTCTGCGTATAATGAAATTTTGTGATCTGTGTTGTTTGAAAGAACTCCCGAAATGTTACAGTTTTTCCAGTGTCATATACAGAAAATGCCAGTTAACTTTATCAAATGCTTTTTCTGCATCTAGTGATATGATTAATGTCTTTCTTTTGTTTTGATTACACAGGTTCATAATGTTGAATAATCGTCTGGTATTGTTTGATGAGTGGCGTCCTTTGATGAAACCTGTTTGGTCTGGATGAATCAAAGATGAAATTACGGTTTCAAAACGTGTAGCCAAAGCTTTACTTATGATTTTTAAGTCAGTATTTAGAAGAGATAATGGGCGATAACTAGTGCATAACATTGGGTCTTTGTTTGGTTTAAGCAGGACTGAAATTAGCGCTGTGTTCATGTGCGGTGGAATGGAAGAAGTGTTTTTAACTTCTGCCGTCATTCGCAGGAATAAAGGTGATATAGTTGACCAAAAATGTTTGTAAAATTCTGGTGGGTATCCATCTAAACCTGGAGCTTTATTGTTTGACAGAGAATCAAGGGCTTGTTTATATTCAGTTTCTGAAATGGGTTCTTCTAATGATTCTCTTTGTGTTGTGCTCAGACTGGGTAAAGATAAATTGTTAAGAAATGATTTAGTGTCATTAATTTTTGGTTCTTTTGTATTACTGTAGAGATGTTTATAAAATGTACGAAAAGTATCATTGATATCTTGTGAGGAGTGGAGTGTCTTTCTTTGCGGATTATTGATTACCGGGATAACTGTCTTTTCTCTATTACGTTTGAGTAGATTAGCAAGATATTTACCTGATTTGTCATTATTTTCAAAATGTTTATGTCTAAGGCATTGTTTTTGAAATTCTATCCTTTTATTTATAATGTCGTTGTGTTCATCTTTTGTTTTATTTATTTCCTGTAGAGTCTGTTCATTGGGGTTATGAGAGTAAATATTGTGTAATGACTGTAATTTATTTTCTAATTCTTTTTCTCGACTTTGTTCCTTTTTAAATTTGTATGTAGAGTACGATATTATCTTTCCTCTAAGCACAACTTTAGCTGTTTCCCAGAGGGTTGCGGCAGAGATGTCTGGTGTATTGTTTGTTTCTATGAAAAATGCCCATTCTTTTTCAAAGTATTCATTAAACTCGTTGTCTTGAAGTAATGAGGTATTCATCCTCCATCTAAATGTTTTTTTATTATCATTTCTGTTGTTAATAGTCATAGTAATTGGTGCATGATCCGAGATAACGATAGGGTGTATTGTTGTATTTAAAATGTCAGGGATGAGCGAATTGCTTGTTAAGAAATAGTCAATATGCGAATATGATTTATGGACTGATGAAAAATAACTGTATTCTCTTGAATTTGGGTTTGTGAGCCTCCAGCTATCGCCAAGACCTAGGTCAGTCATGTATTGTTTAATGGTTTCTGTAGATTGCCATGGTTTAAAATTTGATGGTGTATTTGACTTGTCTTGAGTTGGATCAATAACTGTGTTAAAATCTCCTCTGATTATGATGGCTGATTGGGAGAGGTTGGCTATTGCTGAGAAAAAATTATTGAAAAATTGTGGATCATCTGTGTTTGGTCCATAAATATTAGCAATGGTCAATATTTTATTGTTGAAAGTTATATTGATAATAACATATCGTCCTTCTGGATCACATATAGTTGAGTGATTAATAACTGTTATGTTCTTATTGATTAATATAGCTACACCTCTTTTCTTAGAATTGTAAGATGCAGAGTATATTTGTGTTAATTGTGTATCTGTTAATTTCTTGTGTTCTGATTTCCAGGAGATGCGTTTCTTGCAAATAGACATATATCTGCCTTGAGTTTTTTAATGTGGGTTAAAATTTTAGTTCTTTTAGCTGCGGAGTTAACCCCCTGGGCCCAACAACGACGTCGACGCGTTTTGATCGTTTTTTTTCACATAGCTGCACCATAGACTTAAATACTTCGTCATTAATGGTCATATAAATAAAATCAATACATGACTATAAACTATAGAGTGTCTTCTTTTTTTGTGTGCACTCTTATTAATATCAAAACCTTGTGTTTTTGTAAAATAAATAAATTTAAACAGGGTGCGCTTTCAGCTCACTCTGTCTCCGCAAAAATCTTTCTGAAACGCGTCTGAAAAAAGAGTTGTAACTCATTAAATACTTGTCATAGAGACACTGAAAGATCTCTCTTTATGAAGCTGAGATTCTCTTCTTTTAAATGAAGTCATTTATATAAAAAGCAACTATTCTTAGTTGATGTAATCTCTATGAAAGAGAGAGATGTCAGTATTTTCTCTTTCACCTCATTACAGCGAATGAGGTGCTAATGTGACCCCTCCCACTGAGAGCGTGTGCTATTCAAACACTAATGTTGAGACAAGCCATGAAAACGCCCACATTGATAAAAACATACAGTTTATTATGGATCTAACGTCGTTCTAACCTTTTCTCAAGACCGTCTTGCTGCGCAGAGATCCTGAGGAAAAACTTACCCACTGAGCAAAATGATGTCCAAAAGACGTCTTTTCAACGTCTTTGTCACAAAAGTCGGACGTTGAAAAGACGTCCACTGAGGGGCCGGAATGAAAGTTTTTATGACGTCTTTTTTTGACGTGTTCTGGACGTCTGAAAAAGACGTTAATGGATCCTTCGTACAAGGTTAAAAACTAGTTCAAATGTGGCCATTTTCAACATTATGGTCTCATTTAGACAATTCTGGACCAAATAAACACTCTCAGGATACATTACATTAAAATTCATGTTTATGTCAATGTAATTTCCTAACATTGTTTAGATGGTGATATTATTTAATTTTAAGTCACCATTGTGGTGATCAGTGTTTGCTTTAGTTGGGCTCTTGGTCCCAATAATTTGTACTCTAGCTTTTCTTAGGCTGTTGTAACTGTGTGTATGAATAACACCATTGTTTTGACTGAGTAAGCCAAGAAAATTGGCTCCCATCAGCTCCTTGTTGTTGATGATGATGAAATCAACATAAAGTGGGCATTTAATGTTGTGTTTATACTTTTGTGTTTGTATCTGGAGTTAATAACCACTAATGTTGTGGAACTGCATTATTTGGGCTAATGGCATGGAAGTTGAACAAAAAGCAAATTTACACAATGTTTTGAGAAAATGTACCATATAGTCACACACAGACATCAATATTTTGCATATGATTCACAAAAATGGTGACAATAAATAAAAAAAATGCTTCATACTGCAATGCATGATGGGTAGCTTTCATAGTACAAAACATCCTTGATTCCCAGGCTTTTTTGTTTTGGTTGTCACCGTCGTTGAGAATCATATCCAAAATCTTGATATCTGTGTGTGACTATGTGATTCACTTTCTTAAAACATATTGTACGCAGTGGTCATTATAAAGTTACTGGTCCAAATAATACAGTTCCACAAGATGAATAATTATAAATTTCAGATATAAAAACAAAGGTTTAGATGTTGTTTAATGCTTGCATTGTGTTGATTTTGTCACCATCAATAAAGAGCTGAAGACAGCTGATTTTTTTTATTTTCTTGGCTTTCACTGCATTATCAATGTTGTTATGCAAACAGTTACAAAAGCTAAAGTAAGAAGAATTGGGACCAAGAGCCCAACTAAAGCAAACACTGATCACCACAATGGTGATTTAAAATGAAACAAATATCACCATCTAAACCACATCTAAACAATGTAAATAAACATGAGTTTTAATTTAATGCATCCTGAGAGTGTTTATTTGGTCCAGAAACAGTTTAAATCGTCTAAATGAGACCATAAGTTATGTTGAAAACATGTCCACAATGGCCACATTTGAACTAGTTTTTAACCTTGTACGAAGGGTTCGATGAACGTCTATATCGGACGTGCAGAACACTGTCAAAAAAGACGTCATAAAAACTTTCATTCCGGCCCCTCAGTGGACGTCTTTCAACGGATTCAGCTGACGCAGTAAGTCATTTATTATAAGTGATTTGTTCTAATCGCGTTAGTGTCTGTATCTGTAAACTGCACAAAGACCGAAATATCAAACGCGTGTCTGATAGGAAGGAATAGACGAATTCACAGACTGTGCGTTAATTCACTTTCGATTTCATTGGAACAAGAATATCATGTGACATCCTTACATTAGTAAGATAGCATTAGTTATCTGTATAACCAAAAAGAGTGTTTAAATATGATTCGGGTGTGTGAACGGACGTAACGAACGTTCATTTAGTTAGACTGTTTGAGTAAGAGTTTCTGCTAATTATTTCTCTTCTCAAGATGTTTTAAACTCTATCTTTGAACCAATTCTGCATGGCCCATAAAACCTAACCAGGTATGATTAAAAATGGGTTTTGACTTTCATTTATACTTTGATTTTATACATAGGCTACATATATATATATATATATATATATATATATATATATATATATATATAATGAATATATAATATACATATACATATATGGGCCATTCTACAGAATTGGTGCAAAGTCAGACTTGGAAACATCTTGAATTTTTTTTGTTTTTTCCCACAAATTTTGCATGTATGCAAATTGTATAATATCCAAGGTACGCTTTTCTAGTAATTGTGCAGTTAATTCTCATATTGTATTTTCAGAAAATGCTGGAATATTTTCCTTCTCCCCAAATTTGTCACTACCGAAACACAATATTAAATAATTTATTAAGAAGGCTTATAATGACCTATTAAGATTTTGTTTACATCTACCTTATAAATATATATATTTTTTATTTTTCAAAAATATTTTTACAGGTTAAATCAATAAAGATTATAATTTTAATAATTTTTTAAGTGTAATTTATGAGATTTGTTGTATTTTGAACCCAATCTTTCTTTGTAGAAGGCATAAAGTTTATCGTACTGATTTCAAAGTTAAGGATTCATTAGTTTGAATATGCATTGAACCAAACACTATCATAACATCTTAGTTGATAATTCAATATACTTTATTTTTGACAAAACATCCCATGTTACGGTAGTGACTGCACATTTTTGGTAGTGACATGATTTTTGGTAGTGACCACAATACTTAGTTTGCCATTTTTGGTAGTGACATGATGTTTTGGTAGTGACCACAATACTTAGTTTGCCATGGCTGAATCAGACTGTCCACATTTTATGTTAATATAAAATAAATAACTATGATGCACATATGCAGTCAGTACATATAGCTGACACACAGCTGAAGAACCTTTGGTCTAATAAAACATTGGTACCTAGCTCAATCGTTCCTGAGATTTGTTTTCATGATAATCGAATGTAAAGAGTTTTATCTCTAAAAACTGTTTAGCGTATAATGCTAGCACTGGGGGCATTGACTAAGTAAAAAGAAATTGCTAAGTTTATACCACTAAACAAGGACTCAAAATAGCCCCAGACTAACACAGTAACATACTGAGGGTCTCATACATGCAAAACTGAAGCATTGAGAACTCCGTAAGTGTACACAGACCATCAATAAGAAGATACGTCATAAAGACAGTTCACTTTGTGTTTACAGACAGGAGCCATCTTAGAATATAGTTCTCATAAGTCAAACCACGAACGTTCGGTGCTGAGTGAAGCTGAACTGTATGAAGTTCAGCGAACTTCTGAACGGTAATGAACGGCGTTCAGGGATCGACTTATCGAGTAATCTATTCTAAAATGGCTCCTGCTGTGTATACATGAAGTGAACTGTCTTTATAACGTATCTTCTTATTAAACGGCTTTGTACACTTACAAAGTTCTCAATGCTTCGTTTTGCATGTATAGACCCTCAGTATGTTACTGTGTTAGTCTGGGGCTATTTTGAGCCTTGTTAGTGGTATAAATTAGCGATTTCTTTTTACTTAGTCAATGCCCCCAGTACTAGCATTATACGCTGAAACAGTTTTTAGAGATAAAACTCTTTACATTCGATTATCATGAAAACAAATCTCAGGGAACGATTGACTAGGTACCAATGTTTTATTAGACCAAAGGTTCGTTGTTCGCCGGAGTTCTCCTTTAAGTAATTGTAACCTCATCACATTACAGAATTTGAACAAAATCTTGCATACTAAAACACTAAAACACTACTAAAACATACTACAGTAGTAATTATTTGCACAACTGTACTAAAATGTAGTTTATTCCTCCAAATAAAGGATTATGTGTTCCCTTTTGTCACTACCAAAACAATAATGTCACAACCGAAACTTCAAGACATGTTTCGGTTGTGACTGTTTTGGTAGTGACAATTTTAGCTACTTTTGAGCCTAGCTCGAAGATGCTAATCAGCAAATGGTTAGCAATCGCTGGTCAGAACAGTTGAACACATATAACAACTAAATTTTATGGAATAACATCCAAAAAAGTTTTCTCAATAGCAGAAAAAATGAGTTTGGTAGTGACATTCCTTAAAGTTACACACAGATTTTTAGACTTTAGAACACATTTACCTCAAAATGATGGGATCAATCTACTCACCATATAGCACATGAGAGAGAGGGACACAGGAATGTTTCCTGATCAAAAATGTAGGGGTGTGGTTAAAATCAGTCTCAGCCAATGGACTACAACATTCACTGTTTTGGTAGTGACATGAAAATGCGGGACACGTTTTTTTTAGATAAAGTTTCATGATTTAAAAATAAAAAATATTATAAATATATTTTTTAACTTCATTTTTAAAAAGAAAATATATATATTTATTTTTAAACAAGAATGGAAAAATTTGCAAAAAATTTTTCAATATCATTTTCACAAGTTGAAATTTAGGGGTTAGGGTTTGGGACAGCCACCTCCTAATTGAAAGTAGCCCATAAATTATGTTTTTATATATATAAAGCTTACTGATATCTTAAATATTATTGTGGGTTTAAATAGATAATTGAAGGATCTTAGTAAACATCTAAGATTTTAATAATTAAATGCTTTTCAAATGTGTTTTTTGGATGAGGGACAGCAGTTCGTACTTACTCCTGGAAGAAGTGGCCCATATATACTTCTATATATACAGTTCTATAATGACTCATTATCAGTATACTGTTCAGTAGTTTCACTTGAATTGCAATGAAGACTACCTATTAATTGTCATTTAAGTGACACACATATATATATATATATATATATATATATATATATATATATATATATATATACACACACATATATGTGTGTGTGTTGTCCTTTCAATTTTTCTTGTCTGACTCACCTGAATGAAAGACTCATTATTATGCGTGTCTTTGTCTCTCAGGTGAGAATCACCTAATTATTCATGATGGGGCTGGCCTGTTCACGCCCATTCGCATATTGCCTTGGCAAACAAAAAAATGTTTTTCACAATATAACCCAATTCACAGTTTTATGTGAACGATTAGGAGGATGATTTTCAGATCATTGTGAAGAAAAAACCCTAGGCAACAACATCAATTAGTCAAAAGTCTTGTGGACGCATATTTAGTATGTGTTTTGTGGCCTTATTTCAGAAACTTTCATTTTTAGTTTTTACAATAACCACGCATAAACAATATTCTCTCAAAAATACAAACATGTACAAACATGTTGCCCATACATCATGGTAGCCCTGTTTCTGCTAAATATAGTGTAATTTCACCTGTGCCATTAATATGTTTATAAGCAGCTGAAAAAAACACAGATGTCAGGGCATGTCAGAACCCTCTCAAGGACCCCAAATACACCTTGGTCCCCAGGGGGTTAAAATGCCTCTAACATTCCAGCTTACTAGTTTTAGGTGTGACATTTGTGATATACTACATAGTTTTGTTCTATATTCATTATAAGAATCAGTCCCCTTTTATATGATATAGATATAAAATATACATGCAATACATATTCAGTGACAGACAAACACCATAAACATTGACAACGTTTTTTTTTCGGTGAAAAAACAAATAGCATGTTAAATAGGCTGCGTGGAGTAGAGTGAGTATTGCAGATCTTAGGTTGCATTCATTGGCGACACATTTTTTTTTTTTCTTCTCCAATCAGCGATGTATTTTATAACCAGTATGTAGAATCGTTCCTGTAAAGTTGGTCATCAACATATAGTCGGTCTACCGCTGAGGACGGCTTTCCTTCCATTTTGGCGGAATTGTTTCATGAGTGGGATTAATATTCATTGTCTGTCCTGAATCTCCCGTTGGAATTGATCGTTAAGACCGAAGGTAGTTCCACGTAACTCTTTGCCCTTGCTCTTGACCAGTTCTTTCTGTTTGTAATGTTCAAACTTTGCAATGATGGGACGCAGTCGTTTATTGTCAGTGTTTTTATTCTTGTTAGGTTCGATGCGGTGTACACGGTGGAAGGTAATATTGTTGATAGTCTCTTTTGGGAGTTTGAGAGAAGAATGCATGAAATCTTGAATTGCCTTTTCGGGGTTATCCTGGGTTTGTTCTGGTATACCTGAGAATATCAGGTTGTCTCGCATATTGCGGCACTGTAAGTCTAATAGGGATTCTTTCAATAGTTTATTTTCATTTGAGAGAGTTTTTATTGTTGTTGTGATTTCTGATATCTTTGTACGCATTTCATTGTTTTCTTTTTGCAATGATTCTATCTGGGATTGACTGAATTCGAGGCTGGTTTTAAGATCCTTGATGTCTTGATGGAGTAGTTCCAGAATAGCCAGTTTATTGTTTATGGATTCTAGAAGACCCACCTCTATTGTTGTGGTGGCGTTGGTTCCATCATCTGATTCTGCTGAGTATTCCCGCCGCGGTTGTTTCTTTTGTGGCTGTGGCATGGTGGTCAGATTGTTGAAGTAGTAATCTATGAACTTTTCCAAGGATTCCACGTTGATGTTTTGTTCCAGGTCTGGTGTTTTTTAGGGTGATGTAAGTTGGAATAGTAGAAAACTGAGGAGCTGAATCGGTTTGTTTTTGTTTTAGCTGTATTCAGATCACCGCCATGTTAGATCTGCACCCGAAGTCTCGTGAGACCGTCACAGGCAAAGCATCCTCCAATGCCCACTGGGTACTACTGGGTGTGTGTGTTGTTGATGTTCGTCAGCGTGAAAGAGAACTTCTGGCGCGCGGTCTTGTGTATGCGCATCATACCTGCGCGCGTCTTTCTGTGAGTCACATTCAGGACATTCACAGGCAGCTCTGAAAATGTTTTCGTTTCAAATCGGTAAAATTAAATCTGTAAAATAGACTGTAACGAGTGGCATATAATGTGAAGTAACATGGCATTTTCATTTTGTTTGTAAATTTAACTTGTCCGGTAGAACAACTAATTTTCTCTTCTACTTGTCCTACAAAAATCCACTTGTCCCGGACAAGCGGACAAGCCTTAATGTTCGAGCTTAATGATGAGATGACTTAATGTACTCATATGATATGTTCTTCTCCCACGTTGATCAGTCTGTAGAAACTTCTGCGAGATGTAATAAGAGCCGCTGTCCTCTTCTGTTACTTCAGTGAGCATCCGAATGTGTCGCGTGACTCGCTCGAAGCCTGTGAAAATCTTTCCCAGATACCGCAATTCTATTTTCTGATTGGCTGTTCGATAGCTATATTTTTTATTTGATTAGCTGGTGCGTGGCAGGGCATTTAAAGCTCTACGGGGAACTCACTTGATTCCTCTAACCTGTTTTACTGTTTAAAAAATAGCGCCGCAACTTGGTGTGCGTTATCCTCGGAATGTCAATGCGTGAGAAATACAAGGTGTGGCGTGTGAGCGTGTGAACGGGTTGCAAAGCCGTGTCTCACGCCAAATGCGTGAGACTTGAGAGCCCTGCCTACAAAAAACAAAAAGGCAGTAACTGCAGTTTTGGTCAGACATGATTTTGACCACCAATTAAATTTTGTTTTGTAGAAAGCTTGTAAATTTCGTTTCCGATTAATTGTATCTTCATTTTAATAAATGTTTCATCAACAAATTGACTGGATTAATACATTAGAAGTAAATATCAGACAATATAATCAGGACGCAGAGGCGCGCGTGTGAACTGGAGCGCGTCTCATATAGGCTATGAACCGAATCACCGCGATGCTTGTCTCACTGACCTGAGAACAGAAAGCTTTAAATGTCTACTTTTAAACAAAACAATTAAAAACGAAAATAAATTGGCAACTCTCTGTATGTAGGCTAATTCGAAGTATGCGTTTAGGCCTACGCGCGTCACTGTGAAGATGGCGAGTCAGCATCATCAACTTTATCTTTGCTGCTGATACAGACAGAAAACACCAGTTTACTAGAGTTTAGAGCAGCATGTTTGCAACAATAACACAGTCAAACAGAATGTAAGCCCCGTGTGTGTGCATGTGCAGTTGTGTGTGTGCGTCACACGTTAAATGTTTTAGAATGTAACACAACATTCAAAATGCAAATATGCGCCTTCCCCCACTACACTCTGAAAACACTTGAAAGGCCGTGTGTCCACCAAAGCGTTTTTCTAGGGCATGCACCGAATTGATACCTGTATCGGGTATCGGCCTCGATACCACATTTTTTAAAGTACTCGTACTCGTTAAAAGTCCCCCGATACCGGGGACCGATACCACGGTCTGAGAAATGGGTTAATCACAGGCGCCGAGTGCCCGCCCCCAGGCCCCGGCTGCAGCTCAGAGCGGGGAGAAGGCGAGACGAGACCTGTCAGCCGCGTGGACCAAGTCGGTACTAAAAAAATGTAAACGTCACGGTACCAAGTCCCGGTGGTACCGAATACCTGATCAAACCCAGTTCCGTTTGCACATGCATGCACGAAGGGCGTGAAGTTGCGTCATCATCATGAAAGCGCTGAGACATGGCGACCGGCGGCGCTGCTGATGTGTGTCTGTGTATATTAAACTGCAACACGACTGTTTAAATATAAAACCTGCATGTTCTGCTTGTCTCTGTGTGAATGAACAGTGCAGACGCGCGGTTTCATTTAACGTTAGCTACCTCTCACACACACTGAAGCTCGAGTGACGCTCGCGCTGTTCTCCGTCTCTGCTGCCTCACGATATGATGACATGATTCATGATTTCATCTCCGAGAGTCACTTCATGAGTAACGGTAGGTATTTTACCATTTCATTTGAGAAAAACGATCGTCATATCATTTCTTTTACTAGGTGTTTCTCAATGTTAAGGATACTTCCCTTTGACATTGAGAAACGCCCAATGTTGTCTATGTATCAGACACGCACAGAAACTCAAAGGTCTTCACGGCAACCCGTCAAAATAAAAGTTTGGTAAGAAATTGACAGAAATAACTACGTCTCTATTAATCAAAATTGCTACTACTAATAATGTGTGCATAAGGTTGCTTTTTCTCTTGATTTTTTTATAAGCAATATTTCTCAATATTATCAATATTTTCGTATAAACAGCATGTAGCCTTCAATGCTTTCATAAATGTACCATCATAAATAATAGTCATTGAATTGAATTTTTTTTATTTAACTATTTGGAAAAAAAGAAAGAAAAAAAGAATATATATATATATATATATATATATATATATATATATATATATATATATATATATATATAAATGAAATAAAATATAATTAAATAAATTGGAAAAATAGTTAAAACTGATTTTAAATCATGTTTTTTTTTATTAAGTACTCGGTATAGATATCTGGCGAGTACTGAAATGCAAGTACTCGTACTCATACTCGTTTTCCAAAAAGTGGTATCGGTGCATCCTGAGTCTTTTCCCACACGCCTGGGCGTATGTTTTCAATTGTTTTCAATGGGAGCGCTGCGTTCTTTTAAACGCCATACGCATAATCAAAAGCATGCTCCTGAGATTAGGCTGGCGTTTTTAGTATGTCGTTTTTTCTTCGAACAATTGAAGAACAATATAGGCTACAAATTGAACATGGTTTATTTTTTGTAAAACTTTAAAACTGGCCTTTACTTTTCTTGACTCATTCCTCTTTTGTTTGAAGGCATTCAATTGCTCCAAAAACACTAACTTTAGTAACATTACTGCACTTTATCAACTGGTTACCGTATGCGCTCGGGAAGAAATAGACTATCTGTAAAAAAATACTTACTAAATTATGTCTAATTATGACAATTTAATTGTCTAAAACAATTTAATTGACAATTTAAATGTCTAAATTAATAGACATTAATTTGCCTAACATTCCAGTACGGTAACTAAATGACGTTAACGTTGTTAACAGGTTATTTGACATTTAGCTAAACATAATTTTCGGGTTTTGCCACATAGTGTCAGAAGCATCCACCGAAATCCAACTTAAAAAAACCTGCAACCTTCTACAAAAAATAAAAACAAAGAGAATATACCCTATGGGAAAATCCTTCAAATTTGTATGGTACATTGTACCGTATTTTTACGTAATCTACAGTGTATTTAAAATAAATAAATAATGTTGCCTACAGGTATAGCCTATTTAAGTCGGCTACATTTTAAATAAATCTGAGAGGTACGATTTGAATAGGCACGGTTTGAATTAGCACCTCTGATCGTTTCATAATGTGTTTCTCACCTTTGATTAACACATGTGCAACCCCATTCACATTTCACAGCCATGTAAAAAAAGGCTAGTGCCACATTACTTTATCCTAACTTCTTTACAAGTCGAACTGTTGTCAGACCATGAACACCTCTTCATTTTACAGTTCCAGGATGAGGAACACACGAAAATAATAATAAGGCTACTAATTTTATTGTTGTTCAAGATGAATTTAAACAGTCTTCTGCTTTTAATTATTATTTATCACATTATACAATGTGTGAATCATTCCACTATTGTTGACAAGAATTCGTTTGGATGAAACAGAACCCCAGGCCTATCAGCAGAGAGACAGCATTTTTTTTAAATAAACAGATAGTAAACTTACATTTTAAAAATGTAGCAATTGCTGCTGTTTTGCAAAACATCCCTTTGCAATGTCCCGAGCGACTTTAATGCGACTAGTTCATTTTTGCCGCGGTAGGAATTTTGGCATGCTTAAACCATCCCAGCAAGCAATTTTGCGTCTAAAAGGCGTCTAATAGCTGTCAAAACATAGCCCAGATGTCTAGGCTAAAACAAGGCTAAATTTGGGCTGTCAGTGAAAGTTTAGATAGACGTCTATCCATAGCCCAAGAATAGACAAGTCATTAATATAGACTGGCTATTGAACGACTACATATACACGTCTAATAGACAGTGCATATGGGTCTAGGCTAAAACAAGGCTAAATTTGGGCTGTCAGTGAAAATCTAATAGACGTCTGAAACATCACCCAAGAATAGACTAGTCATCAAATACACAGCTATTGAAAAACCATATGTAATAGACAATAAAATGCGGCTAAAGGATCCTTTTACTCAGTGGCGGATCTAGAAAATTTTACATGGGGGGCAAAGGGGTGGCAAGAGGTCTTGGCAGGGTGGCAGGGGTAGACGGTATATGGCAATCCCTATATGTGAATTGCTTTAACAAGACAAACATAAAAACACTTTTATACTATAGTAGATATTGTTTAATCGTGCCCTTACACACTGCAAAGGTTTTTAATTCACAACAGGAATAAGCCCAGTGCAGTGTTCAAACAAAATTGTGCATTTAAAAAAAAAGTAAAAGCATAAAAAGCTAAATGAAAAGTTATTTTAAAAATTAAAAATATTTGTGTCCAAGATGCAGAGGACAGGTATAAAACAGCTGACAATATTCCAGTTCTTATTATAATTAAGTGAATATAAGTGAAATCTCTGGTTATCCTTCTATTACATTACTCTGTAGGGCCAAAGCAGCTACTAAGTAGCTTATAACAAATATAAAATCAGAATTAGGCCCTCAAAAGTACGATTCATCTTGGAGAATAATAATAATAAACAGAGCAATTCCAAGAGGGTCCTCTCACCATCGGTCTCGGGCCCTAAATATTTATCACATGCACACACCAGTTACTGTATGTTTAGACTACTTAATCCTATTGTATTTGTTATTTCCCCAGTTATAACCTGGTTTCATTGAGTGATATCTGAGAGGAATTGGATTTATAGAACTGCTTAGCTCAGGGGTCGGGTACCTTTTTTGACCAAAGAGACATTTTTTAAAAAAAATGTATGGTTAGGCCTAATGCATTTTTTCAAAAGAGTCTCAGTAAAAGTAGTATATAATAATATTATTAAAGGCATGCTTTTTTTCAATAAAATTTCAACAGTTTTAGGGTAATTATTAGGTCCATAGACAACTAAAAACAAAAAAATATTTAGCAAACAAAGTTTCAATATTAATCGTGAAGGGCTTTCACAGTGAGGTTATCAACTGAGCATAGTTTCTGATACTTACAACGCGCAATCCGAAAAGCTAATCAAATGATCGTTCTCCTAACTGCCGATGTGTGCGACCATCAGTTAACGTTATGGATACAAACAATATTTTATGTTTTATTAAGCTGTTCTTGTCTTTACTAAAATCAAAATTAGATAATCAAAGGGAAGAGTGCTCTTAAAAATCCTGAGGGAGCGATTTGACCGATGATTTTGGCTAACGTAATAGACTCGCTGTTTTTGCTGTGATGCTGAATCGTCTTTAGCATACAATACATTCATTACAAATGTAACTAAGTTAAACGTGTGTTTAAACTACACCTGGGGAAACTCACTTCACCTTCAGAAGCTCTGGGGCAGCTCAGTCTCTCCAGTCGGGCTGCAGGGCCACTCCACCGCCCCACAGCAAAGCAAACTCACTGTGTCTGTGTGTGGGTGTGTGAGAGCCAGACTGAGAGAACGCCGCTCTGCTGCACGTTGAATCAGGGGAGGGGCTAATAATAGGCTACATTTAAAATGAAAAATTAAATTGTTCACTTTTGGTAAATGTATTGTTTATTTCACTATTTTGAGAAGCGTGTGGAGTGGCATGTTGTTTTTACAAGTAAATTTTTCGGATCATCAAAGTTCAGGGGGCAGCTGGGGGGGCAAGGCTCTAGAGTGGGGGGGCACCTGCCCCCCCTTGCCCCCTGTAGAACCGCCCCTGCTTTTACTTCAAAAATAGCAGATATGCATAAATGACAATTCATCCAAACAAATCAAATATAAAGGTTTTATTTACAAAAATAACATGAACAACTTGGACAATTGACAAAAAGATCCAAACATAAAAATGAGCAATTAAAATATTACAAACAATAATAACAAAAAAAGTAAGATATTAACATAAAAAATACCAAATAAAAAATGAAATAAAATAACCTGTTAATTTATTAAACATTAATCAATTGTTGCCTTTAATCCCACAACTCTCCCTGGTGCTTGTTTAAATGAAGTCCAAATTAAACGCGATTTAATGACTCGTAAATGTAAGTACACATTGATGGCCTAAGACACGAAACGAGCGGTTTGTGTGAGAAAATGAACCGTATTTATATATTTTTTACCTCTTGTAATCACAGCCACAAAGTGCCCATGCCCTTAGATCACTTGGACGTGGCTGTGGTTACAAGAGGTAAAAACGATATAAATACTGTTCATTTTCTCACACAAACCGCTCGTTTCTGTAGTCTTAGGCCATCAATGTGTACTTACATTTACGAGTCATTAAATCATGTTTAATCTGGACTTCTCTGTGCATGCTCTTTGAGGTGGACCCCATAGACCTGAATTATATGACTGACAGACAAGAATGGTTTGACCTAAAAATATCAAAATTTAAAATACTGTGAAAACAAAGACACCTACATCTTGGATGAGCTTGAGGTAATCTAAAACATATCAAAAATTAATTTCAAAGTGAACTATCCCTTTAAAGAGGTAATTCCCTAAAAAAAGAAATTCGTGTAATCATTTACTCACCTTCACGTGGTTCCAAACCTGTATGGGTTTCTTCATTCTGTTGAACACAAACATTTTTATTTTTGGTAACAAGACATTCGAATATTAATCACTGACAAGTGTTCTGTTCTGTATATTTATTACTGTGCCAGATAATTTGCAATAAATCTAGTGTCTTGTCTTTAAATCCAATAAAGTGGATCACATTACGACACTTCAAAGGTTTTTACACTGCCGATCTGTTTGTCGAAGAATTGATTTTAAAATATGACTGCTGGTTTTTAAAGCATTGAATGTTTTATGGCTAAAGTAAATTTACAATTTCTGATGCATATCCAGAACAGACCTCTGAGGTCATCTGGGACAGTAGCCAGCTATTTTTCTTTCTTTTTTTTTTTTGCCCGCCACCACCCCCCCTCCGTAGGAGGACAACTTTATTTTTATTACAAATTATGTACTAAGTACAACCAGTGATTACTTCAGATGAACCCACATCCAATCATGATGCTTGAATGACAGAATTAGACTGGACGTAAGAGGGCAGGGAGAAGGACGGACATATACAGACGATAGACAGGTAGCCATTACCAAACTAAACAACAAAGAACAAAAAGAAGAAGAAAAAAAAAGAAAAAAGAAAATAACAGCAACAACAAAAAAAAACAAAAATAAAAAAAAAACAAACACACACACAAAAAAAAGCAAAAACAAATGCAGACAATAGACAGACGGTCACTAATGTAGCAAAAGAGCAAATTAATGCTTGGACAATAACAGACCAATTGGTAAACGCAAAAAGCAGATAAATACAAACGGCCAGACAAATATAAAGATACAGTATTTACCAAGTCAGACTGGAAAATCGACTGATAGGGTTGAAGGAGGTTAATGTGTGTAGGTGTATGTGCGGAGTATGAGTGCGAGATAGACAGAGAGAGAGAGCAAAAGAGGGAAGCAGAAAAGAGAGAGAGGAGGGGAGAAGGGGATTGTAAATATCAGCATAATGAACTGAGGAAAAAGGGGAGTTTAGATGTTAAGTGTCGATATGTAGTAAGGAGTATAAATGGGACAGTTATTGCTGAGTTTGAAGAAAGGTAATGAAAGGGTTCCAGATGTCTTGAAGGCTGAAGTTTTGTTATTCTTTTGAGCTGAGAGCTCTTCTGTAAGAATGTATTCTGAGATTAGGTTAATCCAATGATTTATATTGCAAGAGTGTCTAGATTTCCAGTTTTGAAAGACTATTTTCTTAGCAATGGCTTAAGGAGACAAGTACTGGATTTTTACATTTCTGTGGAATGGGA
Organism: Hybognathus amarus; assembly: GCA_030378365.1. NCBI lineage: Eukaryota > Metazoa > Chordata > Actinopteri > Cypriniformes > Leuciscidae > Hybognathus > Hybognathus amarus. The sequence goes on along the minus strand of JAQIUQ010001116.1, from coordinate 15,047 downwards.
ATAGAAGTGGTGTCTCCCAGAAGACAAAGTGTTGGGGAGAGGGACTCTACAGTCCAAAATGGTAGAGAGTGTCTTTATGACTGATGTCCATAGGAACTTGACAGGCTGGCTGGACCAAGTGGCATGTAAATATGTATCTGGGACTCCCTAAAGTGCAGTGAGGGCAGATGTCTGTGTCGGCTATTCCCATTATGAATAGTTTGCTTTGGGTGTAGTGAAACCTGTGAATAGTTTTGTATTGTATAAGCTGTAAGTTGGTGTTTGAGGTCATAGAGTAATATATTTGTACAAATATTTGTCCATAAATCTGGGGTTGGAGGCATGGCCAGGTCATTTTCCCATTTAACTTTAGGGAGTGTTATGGAGAAGTTTGTCCGAGGCGACCAGTTCTGTATAGCTTAGAGCAGTGGTTCTCAAAGTGGGTGCCGCGAGCGACAGCCAAGGGGGTCCGCGAAATAATTTATAACAGCCTAACGTTTTGTCCGTACTATAAGTCATTTTCTTCATCATCTAAAAACATGCTATTTATTCCTAAGCATTTAACATCAAATAAAACAGAAACACTGGTCAGAAACACTAAAACAGAAACACTGGTCCAGAAACACTTCCTGTTTCAGATTGTAACTGTTTTCTTTATTTCACATGTAAAGAAAACTTCTTAAAGATGTTTGTTTAACTTTTTGATTCAGTTTTAAATGTTCTGTTGGTTGTATTTTATCCCAGCTTTTATGTAGTGTTAAAAAACTGAAACAGGAAGTGCTTCTGGACCAGTGTTGTTTACATCTTAGAATGGTCTATAGCAGTTTTTGCGATTCTATTAATTTTCCACCAGGCTGTCAGAGTGGTGCTAATAGTGATGGATTTGAAAAGGTCCAGAGTTCCAGCTGTTTCCGATAAGGGCAGAGACGCGGGAAGTCATTTTGGGTAGGGGGTGCTGGCTCATTTTTGGTGGGGGGGTTCGGGGGGTCGGGGTCGTTGCGATGCCGCGCGCGGCAAAGCTGTGTACTGAGCCGTGTCAGCGCGCGCTCTGCTCGCAACACAGACGTTCCTCTCCAATCAGTTCCAACAGAAGCAGCCTTCGATCGCACCACTCTCCGCCTCGGTTTCCCTCGTAATCTGATATTAGTATTTAAACATTCTCTATGATATTTTTGTTTTTTAAAATGACAAATGTCTTTCTCTCGCATACACACACATACACTGTATTTTCTCTCTCACACATAGGCTATAAACTCTTTAGACTTTTAAAGATTAGTGCTTTATTTTATAAATTTGTGGGTAAGAATCGTGTAAAAAATCCCTTATTTTGGGGATGGATTCTGTGAATCTCCCTTATTTTCAATGTTGACAGCTATGCTCTCGAAACGCACGCTTGCTCGGGCGTAGGGGCTGTAACGTTACCTCTTGTCTGGATGAGGAGTCCTTGCTAGTCCTCGGCCTCGGGTTTTGGGGGTTGGATTGAAAAAAATTCTATATTGTCTTTTGAGTCATTGCTAACTAATTATATTATATAGCGCTGGTATTGATATAGACTAACGTTATGATTAGCAATCAAGTGTCTTGACGTGAATCACGCGATTACTAAAAAACAGTAATCGCGTGATTTACGTACAAGACACCTGATTGGCTAATACACACTGAAAAAAAAAATTTTTTTGAATTAAATAATTACTAAAAATTAACCCTCTTCATCCCACACCCAAAACATGACATACAAAATGTTGTGGAACAGAAACAACACCCAGATTTATATCTATAAGCTATCATTTTTTGACGTCACTGTTTGCCAAAAGGGGGTGCTGCAGCACCTGCAGCACCCCTACTTCCCGCATCCATGGATAAGGGTAATATCGTTGATTTGTTCCAGTTAACTGTGTAATTGGAAACTTTAGAGAAATTGTTAATAACATTGAAGGTTTCTTGAAGTGAGGCATAGGAAGATTGTTGATATAGTAACAGATCATCGGCATATAGACTAACTTTGTGTTCAGATTTCAAATGAGTGATTCCTTGAATTTTATTATTCTGTCGTATTGCTTCTGCTAGTGGTTCCAGTAAATATAGCAAATAAGGAAGGAGAGAGTGGACATCCCTGTTCGGTACCTTGGTACAAGTCCCAGCTAACAATTTCTGGTTCCCAGAACGTTCTCAGAACGTTAGATTTTGGTTTTCCAGAACGTTTCTCAGACCGTTGTTTTTGGTTCTCAGAAAGTTAAGTTTTGGTTCCCAGAAGAGTGGTTTTTGGTTCCAGAGACGTTCTCAGAACGTTGAGTTTTTGGTTCTCAGAAAGTTAGTTTTTGGTTCCCAGAAGAGTGGTTTTGGTTTCCAGAACAGTTCTCAGAACGTTAAGTTTTTGGTTCTCAGAATGTTAGTTTTTATGGTTTGTTTTTGGTAAGCTGGGAAAGTTTCTTAACGTTCTCAGAACGTTAGATTTTGGTTCCCAGAACGTTCTCAGAACATTAGTTTTTGGTTATCCTAACGTTAGTTTTTGGTTATCAGAAAGTTAGTTTTTGGTTCCCAGAACATTATTTTTTTATGGTTTGTTTTTAGTTAGACAATAAAGTTTTCTTTATGTTCAACAACAATTCATCTTTTTACTTTAATAAAATACAACAGTAAATCTATATAAATAATAAACCTGTACAGTCCATGTTTTTGCTTGATTCATTGTTTAATTGTTGATTAAAAACAGACAAAAAAACACAATTATATAGGCCCAGGCTGTGCATCACATTCAAAACAGGCAAAACGAAAAGGTGAAACGAAAACAATTGTAGATCCTGCACTTGAAAGCCTCATCCATCTTCATCACAGTCATCTGTAAGAATAACAAATAGTAACATTATTACAAAGAAAAGTAAAAAAAACATATTCTTCAATCAGTCACTGCCATTTATGTGAAATGACTGAACCTTAATAGGAGCCTGATAAAAAATGCTAATTTTAAATGAAATGTCTGACCGACATTAAGGTTTTCAATTGTTGTTCTTCTTCTTGTAATTATTATTAACTGCCAGTTAACAATTTTTGGTTCCCAGAACGTTACTTTCAGGTTCCCAGAACGTTCTCAGAACAAACATTTCTAACGTTCCCTGTTGTTTACCTAGGAAAGTTTTCTTTACGTAAATAGAACGTTCGTATCAATATTTTGAGCACAGCCCTATAAGACGAGTGGTGCGTCTCATTTATAAAAAAAAACTAATGACAGTTTGTGAATAGAAATGTAAACAGACACATGGGGATTATGTGTCTGTTTCATGGGGATCACTTGGATGTTGGATCATCTGAATATTACCTTTCTGCTCGTCTCCTCAGATCTTTTAAATTTTGTGCCATGCAGACCTTGATCTCAGTGCCTCCGATGCCTGGGTGCCTCTTTCTGACATGGTCTGTAAGAAATGAGATTGATTACATTAAAATTTGAAAACAAGTTTGTCATGACGTGACTTAAAGGGTAATTCCACCTCTGGAAAGATGAATGTGTATTTAAAATGGGTCATTTATGTAGAAGAAATGTGAAATTATTTTTTAATTTGGAGCTTTCTAGACTGAGAAAAGACAGAAAATGTATTTTTGGCTTATGTGAATGAAAAACATCAACTCCCAGAATTCATTTGCTTCGCTGCCCTGAGGAGGCCACGCCTACCGCTGAACCTCTGCAGTATGTAAACAACAGTCTACTAGTGATTCTCCGTGATGAGTCTGTCCGAAATGTGTTTCGAGATCGCCCAAAATGTCCGTGATTCGGCTTTTGCGTTCTACAGTCGTCATTCATCATGTTTACTGTGGCAAGCGGAACGAGAGCGAGCTGTATGTATAACGGCGCGAGACGAGCCAGGTTTCACTGTGTCGACCGGGATGAGTGCCGGCTGTGTGGATAACGGCGCGAGGCCGGTGGCGTGATTACCGATGAGTCGGCACCTAAGACGTAAGTTACCGGCTCGTATCTCTCACGGAGGAGCAGGAATTTTCTTAGCAATGTTAAAACGCATCAACCGATCACTTGTTTGGCGTTCATGTAAACACAACAGTCAGATTCACCAATCATAAGGAATTGAGTTAGATTGAAACAAAAGCTGTAACTTACATGTAAACAATGAATGGCGACTTCAGAAATTAAAAGCTGAATCCCGGACATCGACGGCCGGACATGTCCAGGAAAAGAGGACGGTAACCCCTACTACTCAGCTTTCTCCACAGAACAAGAGCCTGCTAGCTTAGCGTCCAAAAAGATGTGTAATGTTAATCCCAATCCTCCATAACGCATCCGTCAGCGTATTCAGTAGTTTCGTCCACATTTTCAAACGTTTCTGCCAGTGAAATCAAACGCATTGGCACTGATCTGTGATAGGTCTGTTAGCGCAATAGGTCCAACCCCCTATTGGCGGGTTTGAAAGGGTGGGACTCGGGCTTGTAGTTTTTACTGAAATCGCCCCTCTACACTTCCGCCAACAATGACGTAAAATGACGATTTTTGTGTCATTGTTGGAGGAAGTGAAAAAGGTAAATAGCAGATTTCTCTCGTCTCAGGGGAAAATGATAAAGTGTTGCATGACCATTCAATAGTATAACTGGGTTTCTAACAATGGAAAGCTTAATGCAAATGGGTGGAGTTGCCCTTTAACTGCCAGATTCAAACTGCTTTCCACGCTATGGCTGGTCGCTGACAGACACGCTCAGCGCTTGACGTATAATAACTATTGATAAAAGAAATTCAGACATGCTTACCAATTATTAGCTGCAACTTTTGTAGGTTAAGGCTCTTTTTTCACCAACAACCCATTTTTTCTGTTCATGTTGCCATCTCTTTGAAAGAGAAGATGGAGTCCATAAGAGTTCTGGTTTTGTAACCCTTACATCTTTGAGCATGATCCAAAGCAATTGGGTTCATTAAGTCAGTCACAGACTTGTTCTGCAAAGCAAAAAATAAAATAGAAAATTTTCATCAGGACAGAAACTGTGATCTTTTCAACATTATTGCATATTAGATGAGGTTTTCACGTTGGAGCTGTGAGTGTAAATTTTAGCATACAAGTATTTATTGTTCATGCTCGAGTCTTGTTACTCTTTTAACTTCACAGTTATTCCAGAGTTTAGGGGTTAAATGCGAGAATCTCCTTTAGTGGACTTTGATATGCTGGGCACTACTCACTGATCTATATAAATGACTTGATTGCTCACTGACATCATGTAAATTGAAGTCAGCATATTCAATTGAATTAATAGGAAATCATCTGACTTTAATGAGAAAGATGACCTAACGAGTCAGTGTTTTTTTTATATTTGAATACTATACATTCTTGCAATGTAAACATCCTAAACATTTCTGATTATTATCAATGTTAAAAACAGTTATGCTGATTAATGTGTTTGTGTAAACCATTGTAACAGTTCATTGTTAAATAAACCACAAAAATTAATAGAACAAAAAAAGAAGAAATTCATATTTTTACTCAGCAAGGATGCATTACATTAACAAATATATTCAAAATATGCTGTTATTTAAACCTTTCTATTCATCAAATAATCCTGAAAACAAAAAAATATGAAGCAGCACAACTGTTTTCAACACTGATAATAATCATAAATGTTTTTTGAGCATCAAATCTTCATATTAGAATAATTTCTGAAGGATGATGCGAAGCTGTGATGCTGAAAATTCAGCTTTGATCACAGGAATTAATTGCATTTTACAATATATTCACATAGAAAACAGTTATTTATTATTTATATTATTTCACAATATTATTATTATTATTATTATTTGGTGACCATAAGAGACAAACATTTGTACCAAGACAATTAGTGTATGTTTGACATTAGTGTGTATTTGGCGATTTTTACTTACTAATCATATGGTTCATCAGTCTATGTGGTTCATCAATAGTGCATTAGAGATGAAGATCTGCTCCACTCCAGAAGGTGCAGGGCATCAGCACTGAAGGATCTAGGAACACAACAACAAACCATTTGTCACTGAGCCAACAATATAATTATACAATTCCAGGTTTATTAAAAGGAAAGAAGCTACAGTGAAATGCAGAAAAGAGAAAAAAAATAAAGAATATATTGTTACAGAATATAATTTCTTAACTAGGATAAAATAATTTGTTTTTGGGTTTACTTATTCATTTAATTTTGCTCAGTACAGTGTAACTTCGTTTGGATGTCAAAACCTTCTTAAAATTTAAATTTACAATTTAAAAATGATTAATTTGAGAAATAAAATGAGGTTATTAATGAGCTTCCTCTGCTCACCTGTGTCCTAACGTTACTTCTCCGGCAGCAGCTTTCTTCAGAAATGTTGAAGTCGTGGAGCTTTCTCTCTGTTATGGGTTATTTTGTTACTACTGAAATCACAGAACATTTTTTAATCAAAATGTGTTTAACGTTACCATTAAGCTAACGTTAGTTTCGGCTAATTTTCTTGCTCCTGAAAGTAACATCACCGATAAGTTATGTTTACGTTTGTGTTAAATAAATTAGCTCACTTCCCAGTAAAACCCTTACAAAACCTCTCATTTACACATAAGAGGTGATTAAAAGAAACTTTAATAAATAAAAGTTCAACCGAGTTAATGTCAAGTTAGCCTTGCTAACAGAGTTACCTCTTAGCCTTGCTAACGTTACCTCAACTGACTTTGTCTGAAATGTCAAAAACAGTTGTGAGTATTTTTCGTGTGCTTTTAGGCCAATCTCACCTGAAAAAAAGCCGTGAAAAGTTGAAACAACAGCGAGAGAGGGAGTTTGGTTGTTTACCGGTAGCAGTGGTCCCGCCGTTTCCATGGCAACTCTGCGCCGGCCGCTCCAAATGTTCTAGACACTCGAAAGTTAGCCTATGTAAAATATAGGCTATATATAGCTTTAGAAATTTGTAAACAGTGTTGAAATAAAAGTATTGCAAAATCACACTTGATTAAAAACTATACGCTGCATTACCATTCAAATATTTTCATGAATATATTTTCACATTAGTAGGCATATGTGGGCCTAGGCCTACACATGCATTATAAGCGTTATGTTCTATGCATTTTGTGTGAATAAGGCTAAAAATATACAGTATGTGTGACATGGTAACATAATTCACATGTTAAAACCTATTACAACGTGCAAATATATTTCACATGAGCTTCACATTACATTTTTTCCACATGTGCCACTTGTTTCACATGAGGTGACATGCGATAAATAATAGTTTACAGTTGTGTCAGAGAGCATGTGGAGGAGAGCCTAAACAAGATACGGAAAGATCTTGGTCTATAACTTACCTTCGTTTATGTAGTGCAAGCTGTGCAAAAATAATCTGCCTCTGCTTGTGGGTTGCCAACACATGACTGGTGGTACCACCTGTCACATCCATCACAGGCAATCTGAATGATCATAAATGACACATAAAGTCACAAATCAATTTTATTTCAACATTAGACTATATTAATCTGTTACAACTATTCTAAATATAAATAAGCTAAAACCTTATTTAAAAAAAAAGTCCCATTACCCAAGCAAGTGACGAGACTGGGTCACTTGGATTGACTTCTCCACAGAACCTACAGCGATCACTCAAATCTTCTACAAAAGTGTACAGAGTGTCAATACCATTAAAACACTGGATTAATCATAAAGCAATCAGCCATAGAATTAAAAACACTGACAGGTGAAGTGAATAACATTATCTTGCTACAGTGGCACAGTTAAGCTAGCAGTTGAACAGTCAATTCTCAATGTTGACGTGGAGGAAGCAGAAGAGAATGAGCAAATTTAAGTATCACAATGCTAACATTATATCTTAATTATTATAATAGCATTATTATAATATCATTAACTGTTTATGTCCAGTTTTGTCTGTGTTCCTTGGTTTGTAATTGGAATGGCATACCTAGCTACTGTTCTAGTTAATTTAGTCTACCTGTGAATTTAAGTCCCTTTGATTATTTGTGCAGTTGTTCCATTGATTTGTCACCTGCATATTTCTCCTATTCTTACTAAAAAGACTTTTGGAATTTATTCTGATTTGTGCCTGTTTTAATATACCAAAACACCACAATTGCATTGGTTTTCTCCATTAGTTGACCATGTCTTTAATTAAATCATAATAATATTAAAAACAGAATGTGCTTAAACATAAAGAACAAGAATATTTGTACTTGTCAATATGTACTGCACTGTTTATCGTTTTAATACTTCGTTGGAAACTGAACTTTTTTTGCATTTTGTTAATTTAATCCCCCCTTTACCAGCATTTACCTGATTCCTGCATAAGCTTCACTGCCAAGTTTTTTCTTGAAAGGCTTACTGCCTTTTCGGTGTTCGCGAAGATTATTGACTGGCCTGTCAGGATTTTTTCTGCAAACTAAAAAACAGTATTTCAAATAAACATAACTAAACACACTTATTACAATCTAGCAATCTATTTTATGCCTACCTTACATACAAAAACACCACAAGATGTGCCGTCACGTTGCACAGGGTGATGAACTGTGTCACACGTCCACCGTGACACTTTGCAGCCTTTACTCCTCATAAAGGCTCTACAAAGACAATTGATAAATTCATGTAACAGTTCCATTGTACCTATAAGAAAGATACTAAATATTCTTTGCATTTGTTACCTAGTGGTTTCCAGGCACTAATTTAGTTTGTTTGTCGATTTTCCGATAGGATCCAAAAAGATTGTTCTCTTTTGGGATGGATAAATGGCCTGAAAATTTAACAAATCACAACCTATATATTAGTTGCTACATACTGAAAATAATTTTCAAAACTGTTGCTTTTATTTCAGAAATGATTGAGAAAAGTCTCTGTTTGCTACCGTTGGATTATCTGTTTTGCTTTAATGACTAAACTGCTTTGTTTGTTTAGTACCTTGTTTACCTTCATCATCATTGGACATTAAATGTTACACATATTTGTAAGACTTACATTTGATACAAGTTTAATCAGATTTAATTGCAACTTTCTATGGACTACATTGTGAGGTGTATTCATGGATACTCACAGCAATAGTCCAGTGATTATGCTCATTTATCACTCCCAGAAGAACTTTATACTGGCATGGATCACACTAAAATAACAATAATAATAATAACTGATTACTGAATCAAATTAATTTAACAATACAGAAAAGAACCAATGAAGAAAGTGAATCATCACTGGAAAAGATTGTTAAATCAGATAAGGACATTGTTTTGTAAAATATTTAGTAAAATACAAAGTCACAGTCTGATAAAGTTACCCTGCTGAAGGTGTTATATGACCCTTCCCATATTTTGGTCATAGCGTCAGAGTTCGATCACTGAATGCCTGGTCCTCATTCTCCATTATGCTTCCTCACCAGCATAAAAATGTGTGCATTAATAACCTTCAGAAGAACAAACATATTGGTGTTACATTGGTAACATTGGATTATATATATATATATATATATATATATATATATATATGTGTGTGTGTGTGTGTGTGTGTGTGTGTGTGTGTGTGTGTGTGTGTGTTGGGGGTATGTGGTTTACATGGACAACACGGCCTGACATTTCACCTGTAGGTTAGAACATTTCACATACCAAAATACAATACATCTTTTTCATCTAGCTTCAGGTGGAACATGATTTTTATTGCTTTTGTTTGCACTAACTACCCTGCACACTGTAGCAAAGATGATACTTCTGACCATTAACTTTTGACTGGTGGAACAAAAAAATGCTGTGTTCATCAGAGTACAGTTTACAAAGTCCACGGTCTACAATATTTGTTGTTGTTTTTTTCCTTTTTACAGGGCCTCTGATGATGAAATGGCTCCAAAGATTAGTGGAACCACAAACCCCTCATCCACAATTGGTGAAACTGAAGAGGTATATCTTGACAAAAGATGGATTTTTCTTTTTTTTTGTTTTTCATATTAAATATCTTGCTCTGATTGCTAATATCAGAAAAGTTGCCAGTGAGTTATAAAGCCAAGATTTCCTTGTCTTTCTGTCTACAGTAGAAGGTTTTCTTTTTTTTTTTTATTCAGAAGTCAAATATCCTCTCTAGTATCACGTTCCCAGGTCTTTCTCTTTATTGTCCTTCGTCTCTTGTTTCATCTTCTACAGCTGACCACTGAGAGCAAGTGCAGCCATACAGCCCTCAGCGAGCCGAATCAGACTAGTCCAGAGCACGGCCCACTCACCAAGGTTGGAGAGGTAAGTTAAATCTGATGTACAACTTATTGAATTTATTAGTATTAAAATGTTAAGTCTATCAACCCATTTCAATATATATAAATATGAGTGTGTGTGTGCAGTCGCCTGAGTAGAACATGCTTTATGTGGACAATGAAATAAAAGGACATTGTCTAGATATGCTTTTTCAAGCTTCAGTCAGTACAATATCTGAGTGTATGTGTATCAAACATTGAACCCCACCCAAATATGACTTGGGAGGTCCTTACAGTTTCAGAGGGTCCAGTCACCCGAGGCATCACTTTGGTTTTTAAGAACACTTGGACTGCCTTCATTTGATCTATGTTGGTTTAATGTGAATGCCAAGTTGTTTGGTTACATGTAATGGATAGGCACTGATGAAAGTCCATGACAAAATGTCATTTAAAAAGAATCATAGCAAATCTAATAGCTTTTAAAAGGTTTAAAAATTCACGTATGTAAAATCTTACAACCACTTATTCTAGAAGTGCAACCATTCTAGCAAGTGTGCTGGCAATAGATAAACAACAAAGTAATCAAATGCTTTATTCATCAGAGTATAGTGTTCATAGTCAACAGACTGTTGTCATGTGGCCTGTTCAGTGACTTAAGAAACGGTTCAGAGACTGCTCACAGAAATACAGCCATGATATCTTTTTCCTTTTTACAGGGCCTTGATGATGAAATGGCTCCAAAGATTAGTGGAACCACAAACCCCTCATCCACAATTGGTGAAACTGAAGAGGTATATCTTCACAAAAGATGCTTTTTGGTTTTGTTTTTCATCTTAAATATCTTGCTCTGATTGCTAATATCAGAAAAGTTGCCAGTGAGTTATAAAGCCAAGTTCCCTATCGAGGGAACTCCACACTGCGTCGATAAAATCGACTCTTTGGGGACGCTCCCTGAGCGTGCGCCTCTGAAGTATGAATGAAACTAATCCAATCCTGATTGGTGTTGCGTCGTGACGTAACATGTGACGGCATACCCGGAAGTATAAAAGTGACGCTGTCACAACGCACACTAGCTTTCGCTCTTCAGCAAGCGCTATATGTCAAAACTGTCTGTCTTATTTGGTGTTGTTTGTCTTATATATATATTATATCTGAGATTAAAATGGCCGAGAAGCAGTTCAAGAGGTGTGTGCATCCCTGCCCTCGCTATATCACGGGTGGGGATACACACTCTTTATGTGTGAACTGTTTGGGAGCGCAGCACGCACGGGCAGCTCTCGAGAAAGAGAGTGCCTGTGATCACTGTGAAGCTCTCCCCATAAGAGTGCTGCGCTCCCGACTGGCGTGCTTTGATGAGCACGGTCAGGCTCGCGTTCCCCAGGGGTCTGGTCCCGCTTTCGTCGAGGCGATGCGGCGAATGAGATCCTGGGGTTCGCAGCGGGATTTAGCTGAGGAGAGCGAGAATGCTGAGGCATTTTCTCGTTCTCCATCAGCTGATCCCGTGGCCTCTGATAGCGGTGCGGGAGCCCGAGAGGTTTCTCCTGCCCGTGATCAGGTCCCGATGCTTGAGCTGTCTGCTTCTGAGGAAGGGGACGTGCTCAGCATCGATGCGGGACGATCGTGAGTTCGGCACGCCAGAGTATGGTCTTAATTATGAGGAGCTGGTGGAGGTTGTGACTCGCGCTGTGGCCAAATTAAATATCAGTTGGCCACAAAATGATCAGGAAACGCAAGTCACGAGCAAACTGGACGAGCGTTTCCTGAAGCGCAGGTCACAGCCTCAACGCCGGGGTCTGCCGTTTTCCCAGATCTCCATAAAGAGATCACGAGATCGTGGGAAAGACCGCACTCGTCCCGTGTCTCGAGCCCTAGTATAATTGATTATAGCAACGTTTTGGGGGCTCGAGACATGGGATACGGGAAGATGCCGAGGGTGGAGGAGGCTTTAGCGAGCTATCTCTCTCCTGAATCGGCGTCTTCCCTTAAGACCCCGGTGTTGCCTAGTAAGCCCTGCAGGGAAACATCTACACTGGTTGGCAGGGCTTATATGGCGGCAGGTCGGGCTGGTGCATGCTTGCATTCCATGGCAATCTTGCAGGCGTCAGCCAGGCCGACCTCCTGAAAGATTTGGACGAGGGAGAGGGGCCTACTCCGGAGGATATATCCGAGTTGAGGAAGGCCACAGATTTGTCTCTCCGGGCTACGAGAGAAACAGCCCGCGCCGTTGGCCGCTCAATGGCGGCCATGGTGGCCACGGAGAGACATCTGTGGCTGAATCTATCGGGTATTAAAGATAAGGATAGGTCCTTCCTGCTGGACGCGCCGCTCTCGCCTTCTGGCCTGTTCGGCGACGCCGTAATTCGGTCGTCGACAGGTTCCAGGAGGCGAAGAAACAATCTGCGGCGTTCCAGCAGTTCCTCCCTCGTAAAGCTAAGTTCAAATCAAGTAGGGTGGGGCAAGGCGATCAGCCCCAGCCGTCAGCCAGCTCCTCACACAGGGCAGAGCAAAAGGAGAGCGTTTCCTCTAGGGCCCCTCCTCCGGGAGCTTGGCAACAGAGGAAGCGTTCTCAAACCCGAAGTCCTCCAGCCAGAAGGGCGACCTGAGGGACGTCATTCAGGCTAGGAGGACTTCGGGAAAGAGGTCCTAGCCGTGGTGGGACCTCGGAGGGCTGCCCCTCCGCTGTGAGGCAACCGAGGTTGTTCTCGCAGCGGGGCCCTCTAGGAAAAGATGCATGCCCGCCGTTAGCAGCGCTTCGGGCCGCATCATTTTCCAGCGAAAAACGATTGTGAAGCATCGGTTATGGTCGCAAGGGCCATATCGACTACAACCTGCCGGTATTCCGCTTCAGGAAGTCAAAAAAGATGCTCAAAAGACACCAGAGGCCAGTCTCGAGAGGCTGGTACCCTTAGTGGATTTTGTAGAGGGGTGGAGACACCTTCCCAACATATCTGCGTGGGTCCTGCAGATAATACAATCAGGGTACAGACTGCAGTTCGCGCACCGCCCCCCCAAATTTTCTGGGGTGGTGCGAACTGCGGTGGTCCCAGAGCAGGCTCAGGTGCTGGAACAAGAAGTGCAGACTCTGCTGTTGAAGGGAGCCATAGAGCATGTTCTCCCGTTAGACAGGGAGTCCGGGTTTTACAGCCGGTACTTTATAGTTCCAAAAAAGGATGGGGGGTTAAGGCCGATTTTGGATCTCAGGATTTTGAATCGATCTCTGAGGAGGTTCAGGTTCAAAATGTTGACCATTCCAGCAATCGTGAGTCAGATCAGGTCCGAGGACTGGTTTGTCACGATAGATCTAAAAGACGCCTATCTTCACATCTCCATCCTTCCATGTCACAGGAGATACCTGAGGTTCGCTTTCGGGGGCGAAGCTTACCAATATCGGGTTCTTCCGTTCGGCCTAGCACTCTCTCCCCGCACATTCACCAAATGTATGGACGTAGCCCTCGCTCCACTGAGACTTCAAGGGATTCGAATATTAAATTATCTCGACGACTGGCTCATTCTGGCCCAGTCTCGGGAGATGGCAGTTCGGCATCGAGATGTCGTTCTTGGCCACATTCAACAATTGGGGTTGAGACTCAATATAAAGAAGAGTGTGCTAGAACCATCCCAGTCCACGACTTTTTTGGGAGTCGTGTGGGACTCAATTACGATGCAGGCACGAATGTCTCCCGCTCGTATCGAGTCAATTCTGGCGATGGTATCCAGGGTGAAGCTGGGCCAGGCCATCACTGTAAAACACTTCCAAAGGATGCTGGGCCTCTTGGCAGCGGCATCCAATATCATTCCTTCGGGCCTCCTTCACATGAGGCCCCTACAGTGGTGGTTGAAAACCAAGGGGTTCTCCCCAGGGGAAATCCGTTTCTGTATGATCAGAGAGAACGCGCAGGTGCCTTCGTTCTCTACAAATATGGAAGAAACCTCGGTTCCTATCCCAAGGGCCAGTATTGGGTGTCATGTCGCCGGGAAACCGTTTCGAGCAGACGCCTCCCTGACTGGCTGGGGCGCGGTCATGGACGGCCGCTTTGCCAGGGGTCTGTGGCAGGACCATCATCGTACTTGGCATATAAATTGCCTAGAGATGTTGGCTGTGTTCAGAGCTTTGAGGAGCTTCCTCCCAGAACATCAAGGGTCACCACGTCTTAGTACGGACAGACAATACGTCAGTGGTGGCCTGCATCCCAATCCAGACAAGGGGGACTGAGATCGCGCCCTCTGTGCAGACTGGCGCATCAAATTATCCTTTGGTCCCAGGGGAAGATACTGTCAATAAGAGCAATGTATATCCCGGGGTTCAGAATCAGGGAGCAGACATCCTGTCGAGGCAGGGGCTGAGGCCCGGGGAATGGAGACTTCACCCGGAGGTGGTGGAGTCCGATATGGGAGAGGTTTGGACCAATGGAAGTGGATCTGTTTGCGTCTCGAGAGACGTCCCACTGTCCACTCTGGTTCTCCCTTCACATCCAGCCCCACTGGGGTTGGGATGCCTTGGTAGAGGCTTGGCCGAGGCTTCCGCCCTACGCCTTTCCCCCGATCACTCTGCTCCCGGGAGTCCTGGAGAGGGTCCGTCAGGAGGGCATCAGTCTTCTTCCTGGGCTGCCCCAATTGGCTCCGAACACGAGTATGGTTTTCAGACATAATATCACTCCTCATAGCTCCGCCATGGGCAGATTCCTCTGAGGAGGGATCTGTTGTCTCAGGCGGAGGGCACCATCTTTCACCCTCGCCCAGAGCTGTGGAAGTTGTGGGTCTGGCCTCTGAGGGGGTTCAGTACCTGAATGCTGGGTTATCAGCGGAAGTGGTGGAAACCATACTTAGCTCTAGGGCTCCGTCAACCAGGAGACTATATGGCCTCGAAGTGGAATGTGTTTGCCACTTGGTGTAGAGAACATGGTGTAGATCCAGTAAA